>APFE031128816.1:8791-77872 GCA_000404065.3 Pinus taeda
GTTTATGATGTTCATGTTTGAATTTCATGTATGAATGGTTGTTTAAAGTTCACAACTAACTTCCTTCTTTTATAACATAAAGATGATTTTTGCATAAATCTTTGTCCATATACTGCTGCATTCTTTGGAATTGTTGGTATTGTAGGGCAAAGGAGCAAAAGGGACGTGAAGAAGGGTTTGGACCCTTGAGGAACTACTCGAACGTAGGACCTAAGGTACGTCCTTCTTACTTTAGAATTAGCTTTTGATAGCATAATGGCTGTGTGAGTGCATGTTTCTTTGTTTAGACAACTTTCAGTCTGCTAGGGTTTCCACCCAAAAGCCCTAGGGGATCAAATCCCTCAACACTTGTCCATGGTGGCCACCGAATAGGCTCTGGCATACTGGGACAGCTTTGTTAGGTTATCGGAAGGATTGAACTCCTCCTTCCAAAATACGTTGGTTGTCTCTGTTTGTTTGAGGAACAGGGAAGGTTGATCAATCCTTCTCCTTTTCCGCTGTCGCTTTAATATGGCCTTGTGTTTTGGGCTGTAAAAGACATCCAATGGAGGTATATCCTCCACTTGCAAAATGATTTGATCCAAAGGATATTTCAGAATTATTTGTAAGTCTGTACTAGGGGGTAGGCCGCTGGGTCATTCACTAGGAACCTTTTTTGACGTTGTATCCTCTGTATCTGTCGCTTTGAATGAATCGACATCTTTTGATCTTTCCAGATTGCTTATGATTGAGTCGAATTGCTGCCATTCTTGGAGAAATTTTGGGTCAATCCAGGTATCGACATTCACATCCTTGTTGCTTGTATCCTACTCCTTATTTTGTTCCTCCTCATGTATTTTCTCTTACTCTTTCCTTCGCACTTCCTCTTGTTCTTTCCTCTGTACTTCCTCCTTCTCTTTCCTCTGGACTTCCTCCTGCTCTTTTATTTGGACTTCTTCAAAAATTTATGATGTAGCAGGAGGTTTGTCGGTAAGTCACTGTTCAGGCTCGCTTGATTGTGTCATCGGGACAGTAGCTAGTAAATCTAGAGGCAGAGTTTGCAACCTCTTTTCTCTGAGTTTGTTGAATTCCACTAACCCATTGTCATGATATCTCATTTTTGCTAGTGTTTCAACCTGAAATAATGACTCCGCCGAAGAAAATAGGTCATCAAGCTCATCTTCTTTATGTTCAAACTTAGTGAGTTTTGCTTGGTCCAGTACATTATAGACGATTTTCCTTGGATCAAATCGTCTATTAGGAAGAGTGGCGAGATTCAGTATATTTATGTTTTCTGCTTCTTTCTCTGCATGCTTATAGTCATGCAGAGTGTAAACACCACACCTTAGAGGAAAAGGAGGCCAAACTTTCTTCTTTGAATTCCTCAGAGTCTTGGTCGCTCCTGCAGACGTAAGATGATATGCTATCTCTCTAGCCAATAGTTTGTCGGGTATGTACAAGGGGAGAACATGAGGCTTGGAATGGCTACCAAAAACTCTTTTATACGTAAATTTATCCTCTCTGAACTAGTTTCCCAAGGCGGTTAAGTCAATTTCTGCTTGTGAGGAAATCTTAGGAGCAAGCTTGTCAAAAATTGCATAGTAAATGGGAAACATAAATCCATTGAAAACTTGATACAGGTGGTATTTATAACAGGCTTTCCCCAACTTCTGGTGATAGATATGAATCGGCATGGGGTCCTATGGAGTCCATCTCCATCTCAGCACAGGAAATTTGGAGTTAAAACAGGGAATATCTAAGATGTAGGCACTATAATAAAATGGAGGAATAGACCTATCGGTAATGCGAGTTTTATTTCTGAACTCAAGAATAGCAATTTCTAACTTATCAGATAATATATTTCCCCAATCCATTATTTCGCTATTGACTGCTGCTTCCATTACAGGAACCACCTCTATTGAGAATTCTGAGGAATCATGCAACCCCCAAATCCTACACATCATCACCCCACCGTAACAATAAGGAGAACATAATGAGGACTCATGCTTGTGTTTTGCGGGGTTATGTCTCCATTCTTGTATAGGTGCTGGTTCAGTTTCACTTTCATCTCTGAACTTCTCCAGAAATGCTTTGTTATACTTCTTCTCTGGTTCAGGAAAATGATACATTTGTCTAAATTCATTGGGTTGAAACGAACCGAAGACTCTCCCATCGACTGTGAAAAATGTTATGTTTGTAATCGGGATTTCCTCAACTGCCCACCTTATTACATATGTGTATGGAATAATTTTCTCTCGAGCTGCTATCCGGTGTAAGTAAGAATCGGCTAAATCCTTTAGGGTAGCCTCGGACTTTCGGTTCAAACCTGCTGAAGCTTGTACTGATACTGCTTCAAGCTCTTTGGCTTCAACTAGATTATAGATGCTCTGCCAACTAGTATTGCTAAGACCAAGACATGTAGTGTCTGAGACCAATCCTTTTTTACTTGGTGTCGGATCGGCGGTAAATTGTCCTGTTACTGCAGAAGTTGAAGCTGTTCCAAATTTTTTAGATTTCTTCCCCATTTGGCCTAAATTATCTGCTTCGGAAGAGCTTTGCGCAGGAGATAAAATGAACGTAATGCAGAGAATAGGTTGTGCAAACCAAGTATTAAAGAGTTATATCAATCAATGAATAATGAAGGATTAAAATAATATTGTCGCGGATACAATCTCTGAAGAGATTTTGGCATAACTGCTCCATTAATTGGCCATTTAATCATGTCAATCATTTAAATGCTCATCATGTCGTTTATTCGCAGAATAATTCATTTAAGCATGGCTTTGATTTTTTGGCAGTTAATCATAAGTGAGTCGATTTCGGGAATAGAAAGGCTTTTAATAATAATTTAACATAATATACTCAAGCTTTATCAATCCTTTTTGAAATTTGTGCTTAGCTTTATTGCAATCGGAGATTGGAGGAATGCTTGAGTAGTTACATTTGTGTCATTGTGAAATCCCCGATCGCCAATTGCGATAAAGCTAATTCACATCAGGAGTTCTTATAAGGGATCCTTTTGTTGCATGCATGTTATACTCCCCGATCGCCGATAGCGATATCGCATAAAAGCATAGAGACAGGGCCCTTTGTTACAATCGCTTACCTATCCTGATATCTGATACTTATTTGCTTGTCGCATCGGGGCAAACCAATGGGTCTTTTTGTTATGCATCCTTTGTTATTGCGATATGCGATCTTGCGATCGCTTTATCGCAATAATAAAGAATTATTCATTTATTTTTATAAGACCGATTTATGTTCACTCAAAAGGTTTATAATATAGTATTTCTTTTCGAACCTTTTGAGGAATGATAAGTTGATACCAATTTTATTCATAAATCTAAAAGGGACCCATTTCATATTATAGTTTGAAAGTAAAATTTTATGAAATGAGGGGTTGTTATATAGCACAACAATTGGAAATTCGCTGGGAGAAACAGTTATCTCTGAGAAATGTTGAAATACTTAGAATTTCTTTATATAGAAATCTTATCAAAGAGGAAAATTGTAATATAACTAGGTATACATACATTCCGAATCTAATAAGAGCTATTTTTTCTAATTTCTTCTCTTATTAAAATGAAATACATTCTAAGTTTTAAATTGGCCTCTATTGGTTGATAATGATAAAACAAAGAACCTTTCCAACTTAGCCTTTTTAATGACTCCTTTGTCATAGGTAGAGCCTCTGCTGCCAGCAAAGATTCATAGTTTCGACAGGGATACCTTTTAAACATTTGATTGTCCATTATCCCATCCATTTCAGAGTATGATTAAAAAAATGAATCCAAAAATATGCTTTCATATTTTGTATTTCCTTTTCTTTTCTATTATTTTGTAAGATAAAAATCCATTGTCCTGGTTTGGTGGCCAGCTGTTTGACAATGCCATTCACTAGTTGTAATCTAACAGAACAAGCTGGCTCGTGATGAGACCGCTTGTCTTATGATTATAAGCCATTACCTTGTTTTGGTATGCAGTGTTGGTAATGTCGGTTAAACTATTTCCCAATGATCATGGTAAGCAGCCTTGTAATAAGACCCCTTATCTTTTATATCAAATATTTTAGAATTAAACTCTGAGTAATCATAAACTTTGATGAATGGGATGGACAATTTTCTCCTTAAGAGAGTATGGATGACAGGGTAAGAGTTGAAGATGCTAAGATTGAATTAGTTTCTGTTTTGATATTGATAACCTTTCTGTGGCCATTTTGAAAACATTAAAATGATTTACAGTACTTCTAAATCTTGAGAAGATTTCACAAAAATGAATTGGGGTTTCAGAATGTGAATATACCTAATTTCCTAGAAATTGTCCTTTTGTTTAAGGTTTCTATTTTAAAAGTAAATATCAAAACTACTTCTTTTGAGCAACTTTTTCAGTATAGCAAAGGCCAATGGGAGATATCTTACAACTTTATTTCCTAATAATCCTAAAAAACTACAAATTATGCTGAAATTTGAATATTTACAAAAGGATAAGGGGTTACCTTCTCAATTGAAGAATTTCTTTAAGATGAGGCCATTAACAGGAAGAGAATCCCTCTTTCCTGATAGATCTTGTAATATGAACGTAGAATGGCCTATATTCTCGTTGATCTGAAATGGTCCAAGCCACATTTTCTGGAACTTAGTGTGTTTTCCTTTATCCTCATGGGCTTTGTCCCATTTCAGAATTAGATCACCAACTTGTAATTGTTTTGAACTGGATGAAGTTGAATCAAATGATGACTTGATAATTTGTTGATGTTTTGCATGAGTAATTTTGGCCTTTTCTCTTTCTTCTTCTAATTTTAAGATTTGATCATGTCTAAATTGAATAGAAGAAGGGGGGCTTTCTTCAATAAACTGAACTAGGGCTAGAGAAGGAAGCAATAGATTGGTTGGTAGAACTGCTTCTTTCCCATATACAATATTGAATGGAGAAGTACCTATGGAAGCCTTTTGCGTTATTCTATCAGCCCATAGTGAAAATATCAAAGATTTATGCCAGTTTTTATGATTTTGTTCAATAGTTCGCTTAATAATTTTGACTAGATTTTTATTGGTAGATTCTGCTAAACCATTACCCCGAGAATAGTAATTTGCAGAATATTTTAATTTAAATCCTCTTTTAATGGTGATCTCAAACATAGAATTTCCAGAGAAATAAGATGCATTATAAAAAACAAGAGCATTTGGGACACCAAACCTGGTAATGATGAATTGATCTATAAACTCTATAATTCCTTCAAAGTTTGTTGTCTTTAAAGGAATTTCTTCAACCCACTTAGTAAAGTAATCAGTAGCAGTAAGGATATACTTATGTTGTTTGGAGGACTCTGGAGTTATTTCCCCAATGATATCCAATCCCCATTGCTCGAAAGGTTGATCAATGTTGACTGGTTGCAAAGGGAGAGCTGGTTTTCTTTTTCTTCCACTGGAGATTTGACAACTTCGGCATTTCCTTACATATTCGTGAGTATCTCTAAATAGGGTGGGCCATTAATATCCAGCATGAATGATTTTGTGGGCTGTTGTATCAGCTCCAAAATTTCCTCCTGCTGGTCCGTCATATAGCTCCTGCAAAACCTTTTGCGCTTCAGGTTTTTCTAGGCATCTTAATAAAATTGAATCATAATTTTTCCTAAAAAGTACATCATCAATGATTATGAAGTTTTTTGCTTTAATCTAATGGCACGTTTGTTTTTATAAGAAATAATAGGAGGTGCATATCCATTTTTCAAATAGAAGATCAAGTCTGCATATCGTGATTCAGGATCAGTGATACTTATCTGATTGATTTCTTCAGTATGTTCTGTATCACCTGATTCTTGAATGTTGGATGCTCCTGCTAATAACCTGAAAAAACCTTGGCCACTAACAATCTTTGCTGGCTTGATTTCCAAGTCATATTCTTGTAGTGTTGTAACCCAATTCGCCCTTTTTTCTCCCAATTCCCTTTGGATTAGTAATTGTCTTACTGCTGAAAAATGAACTATAACTTTTGTATGGGCTTTTAAAAGGAAGGGTTTGTAATGTTTGACAACTTTGTACACAGCAAAGCCTTGTTTTTCGACTTCTGAATAATTCAGTTCAGCACCTTGTATATTTGAACTATAAAATGAAATTGGTGCTTCCAAGTTGTGATCATTAATCTGAGTGAGTACTACTGCATAAGATGAAGTGGACGCGATAGTATACAGTATGAAATGATTAGAAACATTAGGAGTGTTTAAAGCAAGGGAATTGATTATTGATTATTTGATAGAGTCAAATGCTTCCTTTTCTGGAGATCCCCATCTAAACACCGAATTTTTCTTAATCATGGTTTGCAATGGCAAAATAATCTCGGAACTCGGGAAAAAATCTCTTAACAAAGTTAATTTGACCTGAAAATGACTGCATGGATTTTTTGTTATGAGGGAATGGAATTTCAGAAATCTCTTTAATTCTATCTGGATAAATATAAATACCATCTTTGGAAACAATGAAGCCCAAGAGCTTTCCTTGATTAAGAGCAAAGAAGGATTTTTTGGGATTAACTGAAATACCATACCTTCTGCAGCGTTCAAAGATTTGATTTAAATCATGCAAATGATTGGATACTTTCTTGGAAAATACAATAATATCATCTAAATAGACAACTATTGTTTTATTGATCAATCCTTTGAAGGCTATATCCATTTCTCTTTGGAATGTAGCTCCTGCGTTAATAAGTCCAAAAGGCATTTTCTGGTAAGCATAAGTTCCCCATTTTGTTTTGAAGGTAGTCTTGAGTCTGTCATCAGGATGGACCAAAATTTGGTTATATCCTGAAAAACCATCTAAAAAGGACATTAACTCAAAACATACTACTGAATGGAGTATCTTCTCCATGGTAGGTAATGGGAAATTATCTTTTTGGCTTGCTTTATTCAGATTTCTGAAATCTATGAAAATCTTGATGTCGCCATTTTTCTTTCTAATAGGCACCATATTGGAAATCCAGTTTGAATGCCGGACAGAAAAATAATCTTAGCTTTCAAGAGTTTATTGAGTTCTGATTTTATTTGACTCTCTAAATTAGGATGAATTTTCCTCAACTTCTGTTGGATTGGTTTTTGTTCAGAAAGCATTGGAATGGTATCCTGAATGATTGATGTATCGTATGTTTTTAAATCATCATATTTCCAAGAAAAGACATGTTTATTTTTTCTTAATAACCTAATGAATGTTGTTCTTTCTTTCACAGAAAGTCCTAATCCCAAATTGATGTTTTGAGGGCTTTGCTCAGTACCAAGGTTTATCAACTCAAATATTAAAGTGGAACTTTGGAGCATTGAATTGGTTACCTGTTTAAACCTGTCTTTAATATCATAGAGATCCTCAAGTTTAACCACTGGTTTCATATTGAGTTTTCTTCCTGCTTTTCCTTCATCTGGAGTTCATGATCGCTTTCATCAATGATTTGATCATCGTAGGACTTGTTGGAAGTCAAGAAATTTAAGATGTCTTCATCGTGATTGAACACTCGCCAATTGGTGATATTGTCAGGAATTGATGGTCTAAAAATTAACTCTACTGAAAATCTATCTGGGCGGTAATCTTCGGGAGGTAGGAGTTTAGAAGCAACATTGGCTAGCAAGTCAGCTGCTGCATTCTAGGATCTAGGGATAGGAGAAATATTGAATGCTAAAAATTGAGATATAAATTCTTGGACCAAAGACTGATAGTGCTTGAGGTGACTAGAAAGACAATGAATTGTATTTCTAACTTCTTTTATGACAATCTCTGAATCACCAAACACTTTCAAATATTGAAATTTAAGACTAATAGCTTTATATAGTCCTTGAACTAAGGCCTCATACTTAGCTGTATTATTTGTGCATTTGAGTTCCAACCTACAAGACAACATAGTTTTTTCTCCCTCAGGGCTAACTAAAATACACCCTGCTCCTAATCCTTCGTTTGATTTAGATCCGTCAAAGTATAGTGAGCAAAATAAAGAATTATCAACAAGTTTATTTATATTGTTCTCAGAAATATTAACACATCTTGATCTATCGGTTTGTGAGAAATTTTCGATTTGGGATGTGAAATTATTTACTGAGAAAGGAGATGGTTGGGCAGTATAATTGCCAAAGAATGACTTGGAAGAGTAATTCCCCAAAATATTATTATTAAATGCTATTGGTTGATTTTCCTGTTCAAATTCAGTGACTATATGGGTCATATGTTTCTTCCGATTGATTTTAATTTGATTTGGCTTTCTCTTGTAGGGTAGCCACATATGGGACCAATCAGTAGAAATATACCCATGGAGTTTCTCAGACCAGTCCCTACTCAAGATTAAACCATAAAACTCAGGTATATCAGCAATTAAGATATCAATTCTCTGAACTACTCATGGATCAGCTGATAACCTGATAGTTACAGAGTTGATTTCCCCTAAAACCTGGACCTTGGTTCTATCCAGCTGCACAATGTGAATTGCAGAGTTTTGGGGTTCAATGTTCAGTTTGGAACAAAATGAAGCTGGCATTATATTAGAGGATTCCCCTGAGTCAATCAAACAATTATGTAGATTTCGATTATAGATCTCATAGGTTAAGAGGAAATGGGGAGTATGGGAATTTGATCTGTCTCCAATTAAAATTGTACCAGTAGCTTCAATCCTACCAGAAGGTGGTTGACCTGAATCATTTGCAGCTTTAGCGCTAGGAAGAGGCGAAGAAGGCACTGCATTTAGTTCCTTAAGAAGCAATTTTTGTTGATGTTTTAGTTTGCTAAGTTCAAACATGGTGATGTTTGCCTTTGTATTCTTCATATCATCAACAATATTGTAATCCATTGAATCTGATACTACCAACGTTTTAGATGTTGAAGGTATATTTGAGGATGATGGTTGGTTTTGAGGTAATGTTGCAGCCAACTTCTTTGTGGGTACCTTTTCCTTTGTAGTAGTAGTACCTGCACTCCTTTTCTTTGAACTTGCCTGGATAGGTTTAGGGGCACCTTTACTCCTGGTAGTCACAGGAAAAGCTTCTTGTTCATTTTCTGTATCGAAGTTAGGTAATATGAAGTCCCACATTCCATGGAATTCAAAAACTTCCTCTTCTTCGAATTCATCAGATGGTGAAATTGTTTCATCTTCTTCTTCCTCTTCAGGATTTGAATCTGCATTAGATATAACATTTGGTGGTTTTGACTCAGGTTTCTCAAAATTCCTAAATAGTTTCTTTATTGAAGTTTACGCTACTTGTTTTTTGATTTCAACCATTTCATTTGACATTGTTTTGAGGACCTTTTGTAGATCCTCCATATCGTATGGATATTTAGGGGTTTTCTTCTTTGAATCATCTTTAAAAGCAACTTTTTTGGATTTCCTATCTTCGAGAGCAACTTTCTTTTCTAAAGCAATAATGTGTTTCTCCACAGCAAGCGCTTCTTTCATGTTTTCGGCTAAAGTTGGTTTTCCAGCCCTATCTACAAAGATGGCTATATTTGAAGGTAGGGCTATTATATACAACTCGCTTCTGATTTTCTCACTTGGCTTGGAATCGGTAGGGATTTTATTCACGAGTTTATTGAATTGGGAGTTAAACTCCTTGATAGGTTCTCTAGATTCAATCCTTAGATTTGAAAGATCATTAATTAATGTCGCTAAGGATCTATCATCGCCATACTTAGTAAGAAACTACTCCTGAAAGATATTCCAACTGGTAATGGATCCAGAGGGTAAGGAAAAATACCAAGACCCAGCTGATCCTTGTAAAGTGTAGGGGAAAAGCCTAATGACAACATCTTCTTTAGTCACTCCTTTTAGATTAATTGATAACATGAAATTGTTAATATTTTCTTCGGCTAATGTTCCAGCATCTAGATTAAATTTTGGTAACCATTTCTCAGGATAATCAGGTAATGGATGTAATGGTGCAGGCATAGTGACTGCACTAGGACTGTTCCATGGATTCTGGGCCATCTTAGAAGTAACAACGATTTCCGATGGAGTTCCTGGTGTTTGGGGAGGAGTTGGTATTAAAGATTGAATAGATTGTGATGTTGAAGTTGGTGATCCCTGCTGAACAAAAATATGTAATGGGGGAGTGGATGTTTGACTTCGCACTAGAGAGGATGAGATGGAGGATGATGAAGAAAAGGTCTCACTACCAGATCCTTCAGTGTTCTTTTTAGGCTTTTTCCTTTTCGGTAAAGGCAACTCAACAGGTTCAATGCCGAGTTTTCCGCTTTGAAGTCTGGTGAGAGGGTGAGGTAGATTGAATTGCGAAGTCTCACTGCCTTGAGATACTTCAGATCTCTGAGGTGATATGGAAAAGCCTTGAAGTTTCTGCATGAGAGACTGAACTTCAGTGGACTCAGGACTTAATCTTTCTAAAGTATGATGGGATTGAGCAGTGGTAATTGATCCCTCTTCTTCTCGTTTGGATACGGGTATTTCAGAATGCAAACGGGAGGTCCGAGGTGAGGTGGAGGGAGATTTACTCTGAGAATGGTCTATAGATTTTGATTTACTTGCCATTCATAGTTCATGCCCTCCTTCTAGCGCCAAAAATGTTGATGCCTCGAAAATCGTTGCATCAACATCGGGGAAAACCACCCGGTCTGGACCTTAATGCAGCTCCTTTTCCGTTTGGTATGGTGGCTCCGACTGGATATAATGGGACCAGTTTCCCAATGATGAATAAAAAGGGGATGGATGAGTAACTAGTTTTCTAATAAGTGATAATGGATGGATGACTTAGTCTAAAGAGCGAAAATACAAGTAACTATTCTATCTCAAGAAATTTCTATTCTTAAGTGCAACGTTTGATGATCTCTATTCATCAATAAGCATATAGATGACTCTATTCAATAAACATAGACATTCATTCATATAATAATTGATTTGTTCAAATAGTTGAACAAAGTAATTAATAAAACATTGTTACACTTGTCTTTTATATATTACTGATACATGTATGACTAAAAGTAAAGCATCCTGTAAACATCCAATAGTGGAAAGTATAAAGAATGTTGTTGAAACACATGCATATATTCAATAATAGCAAGAGTAATCAAATAACAATTCACATAAAAAGAATGAATTCAGACATAGATACTAGTACCATATGAGCTACAAATCATTCCCAACATCAATCACAATTCGAATTCCTTCTTTCAACCCAGAGATACTTTTAAATAAAGGCAGTAGTACACATTCACATAAAAGCTTCGTTGTCAAAAATTGGAATAATTTGGCCTAGTCTTTATAAAAAAATATACCTGAAGTACAGTAGTGCAACTTGAGGTTTGAGTCTTATACAAAAACTGAGGACCCTTTCTAAATGCATGAAAGGGTCTATAAATACTTAATTAAACTAACTAACTACAAAATTAAAATGCTATTTAATTGGTATAACTTGATCTTGAATATCTCATTCACAACAATTTGGCAGTCTGCAGCATGATTCATCACTCTGGCTGTTTTCCATTTGATATGAGTTGGCATATTGCTAGCATCGGTTCCACTTCTTGAGGGCGGCTGAGACGAGAATTGAGCTGAGCCGAGTATGTGGCATCATGTATATTGGGAATGATACACCCAATTGCATCTGTTAGACACTTGAGGACGAATCTCTGGCTGTATGGTTTTACTAGGAACAACCAATAGGTATCCCAAGGTAAATTTTGAATACCTGTAATCAACCTCCCATTCTTTTCCAGCTCTTGATAACATGATTGCTCCAATGTTTTAGCTGATAGCAATTTACCTGGTGTACATTGAGAGATCATATTAGAGAAATAGAGAGTATTGTTAATTAATTCAATCAAATTATTTGTGGATAATTTGCATCTAGAAATTGCTCTCTCTGCCTTCATCAATTGGGACTGCCATTCCAAGAATAGGATTTCTTTATGTGATTCTAGGATTTTAGGAAAATTTGCTTCCTGCCCCTCACTAGTGTCCTGCCAAGTAAGAAAATCTATTAAGGTCTTATCGGCCTGCTCTAAGTCCTGTCTAGCATTGACTGATTTATTGATTATTGATGTTGTTATGTCACACAGGGGTTCAACTTGAGCAATTTTATGACACAATAGTCTTATTTGTGTTACCAGTGCCTTATTAATCTGTAGCACTTCTGTCCTGAAATCGGCAAGTTGCGGAAGACTCTTGAACTTCTCTATTTGAAGTGATAATTGAGAAATTTTCTCATCTTTTTTCTTTACCATTAGTTCATTCATCGTCTTCAATTTTTCCAATGCTTCCGATACTTCTTTCTGCCTTTGAATCGCGCTTGAATCTACCCTCTGTTTCTCTTAAAGTAGCTGCTTATTCAGTTGATTATTTAATTGCTGCTGATTTGACAATTGTTGTTCTAATTGTTCATCTTTCTGTTGTGCCTCCGATAGCTGTGTTTGTAACAAAATGATTGCCTGGTCTTTTTCTTTTAGAAAATTACTCACTTCCGATGCCTTGTCCATGGTGGCCGCCGAATAGGCTCTGGGATATTGGGAAAACTTTGTTAGGTCATCGGAAGGATCGAACTCCTCCTTCCAAACTACATTGGCTATATCTGTTTGTTTGGGAACAGGGAAGGTTGATCAATCCTTCTCCTTTTCTGCTGTCACTTTACTACGGACCTGTGTTTTGGACTGTAAAAGACATCCAATGGAGGTATATCCTCCACTTGCAAAATGATTTGATCCGAAGGATCTTTCAGAATTATTTCTAAGTCTGTACTAGGGGGTAGGCCACTGTTTCCTTCACTTGGAACCTTTTTTGATGCTATATCCTGTGTATCTGTCACTTTGGATGAATCAACATCTTTTGAGCTTTCCATATTGCTTATGATTGAGTCGAATTGCTGCCATTCTTGGAGCAATTTCGGGTCAATCTGGGTATCAAAATTCACATCCTTGCTGCTCTTATCCTGCTCCTTTTTTTGTTCCTCCTCATGTATTTTCTCTTTCTCTTTCCTTCGCGCTTCCTCTTGTTCTTTCCTCTATACTTCCTCCTGCTCTTTCCTCTGGACTTCCTCCTGCTCTTTTCTTTGGACTTCTTCAAAAATTTCTGATGTAGAAGGAGGTTCGTCGGTAAGTCCCTGTTCAGGCTCGCTTGATCGTGTCATCGGGGCAGTAGCTAGTAAATCTAGAGGCAGAGTTTGCAACCTCTTCTCTCTAAGTTGGTTGAATTCCACTAACCTGTCGTCGTGATATCCCATTTTTTCTAGTGTTTGAACCTGAAATAATGACTCCGCCGAAGAAAATAGGTCATCAAACTCATCTTCTTTATGTTCAAACTTAGTGAGTTTTGCCTGTTCCAATACATTATAGACGATTTTCCTTGGATCAAATCGTCTATTAGGAAGAGTGGTTAGATTTAGTATATTTATCTTTTCTGCTTGTTTCTCTGCATGCTTATACTCATGCAAAGTGTAAACACCACACCTTAGAGGAAAAGGAGGACAAACTTGCTTCTTTGAATTCCTCAGAGTCTTGGTCGCTCCTGCGGATGTAAGTTGATATGCTATCTCTCTAGCCAATAGTTTGTCGAGTATGTACAAGGGGAGAACATGAGGCCTGGCATGGCTGCCAAAAACTCTTATATATGTAAATTTATCCTCTCCAAACCAGTTTCCCAGGGCGGTTAAGTCAATTTCTTCTTGTGAGGAAGTCTTAGGAGCAGGCTTGTCAAAAATTGCATAGTAAATGGGCAACATAAATCCATTGTAAACTTGATACAGGTGGTCTTTATAATGGGCTTTCCACAACTTCTGGTGATAGATATGAATCAGCATGGGGTCTTGTGGAGTCCATCTCCATCTCAGCACACGAAATTCAGAGTTAAAACAAAGAGTATCTAAGATGTAGGTACTATAATAAAATGGAGAAATAGACCTATCGGTAATGCGAGTTTTATTTATGAACTCAAGAATAGCAATTGCTAACTTATCAGATAATATATTTCCCCAATCCATTATTTCTCTATTGACTACTATTTCCATTAAAGGAACCATCTCTATTGAGAATTTTTAGGAATCATGCAACCCCCAAATCCTACACATCATCGCCCCAACATAACAATAAGGAGAACATAATGAATCGACAGAGTACTTACCCGAGGAATCATGCTTGTGTTTTGCGGGGTTCTCTCTCCATTCCTATATAGGTGCTGATTCAGTTTCATTTTCATCTCTGAACTTCTCCAGAAATGCTTTGTTATACTTCTTCTCTGGTTCAAGAAAATGGTACATTTGTCTCAAATCATTGGTTTGAAATGAACTGAAGACTCTCCCATCGACTATGCAAAATTTTTTGTTTGTAATCGGGATTTCCTCAACTGCCCACCTTATTACATCTGTGTATGGAAGAATTTGTTCTCGAGCCAATATCCGGTGTAAGTAAGAATCGGCTAAATCCTTTAGGGTAGCCTCAGAATTTCAGTTCGAACCTGCTAAAGCTTGTACTGATACTGCTTCAGGCTCTTTGGCTTCAACTAGATTATAGATGCTCTGCCAACTAGTATTGCCAAGACCAAGACATGTAGTGTATGATATCAATCATTTTTTACTTGGTCCCGGATCAGCGGTAGATTGTCCAGTTACTGCAGAAGCTGAAGCTGTTCCAAATTTTTTAGATTTCTTCCCCATTTGGCCTAAATTTGCTGCCTCGGAGGAGCTCTGCGCAGGAGATAAAATGAACGTAATGCAGAGAATAGGTGGTGAAAACAAAGTATGAAAGAGTTATATCAATCAATGACTAATGAAGGATTAAAATAATATTGCCGCAGATACAATCTCCGAAGAGATTTTGGCATAACTGCTCCATTAATTGGCCATTTAATCTTGTCAATCATTTAAATGCTCATCATTTCATTTATTCACCGAATAATTCATTTAAGCGTGGCTTTGATTTTTTGGCGGTTAATCATAAGTGAATCGCTATTGGGAATAGAAAGGCTTTTAATAATAATTTAACATAATATACTCAATCTTTATCAATCCTTTTTGAAATTAGTGCTTAGCTTTATCGCAATCGGAGATCAGAGGAATGCTTGTGTAGTTACATTTGTGTCATTGCAAAATCCCCGATCGCCGATAGCGATAAAGCTAATTCGCATCGGGAGTTCTTATAAGGGAGCCTTTTGTTGCATGCATGTTATACTCCCCGATCGCCAATAGCGATATCACATCAGATCATAGAGAGAGGGCCTTTTGTTATAATCACTTACCTTTCCCGATATCTGATAGTTATTCGCTTGTCGCATCGGGGCAAACCAATGGGTCTTTGTGTTATGCATCCTTTGTTATTGCTATATGCAATCTTGCAATCGCTTTATCGCAATAATAAAGAATTATTCATTTATTTTTATAAGACCAATTTATGTTCACTCAAAAGGTTTATAATATAGTATTTCTTTTCGAACCTTTTGAGGAATGATAAGTTGATACCAATTTTATTCATAAATCTAAAAGGGACCCATTTCATATTATAATTTGAAAGTAAAATTTTATGAAATGGGGGGTTGTTGTACAGCACAACAGAGCCGAAGGTCTATTTGGCTGATAAACTTGCAGGAAAGAAGGGTTCCTCGTTCAAGTGGGAGCAATGGTGGAAGATGGTAAGTTTAGGGTCGAGAAATTTAACGGCCAAAACTTCTTGCTGTGGAAGATGCAGATGGAAGATTATCTATATCAGAAAGATCTATACCTACCATTGGGCAGAAAAGCAAAGATGACGATGGGTATGATAGATGAAGAATTGAACCTCTTGATAGAAAGGGACTCGGAACAATACGGTTGTGCCTCGTAGCATCAGTTCCCTTCAACATTTCAAAGGAAACAACGACCGAGGGTTTGATTAAGGCATTGGAGAAACTATATGAGAAACCCTCGGCCTCATACAAGGTATTTCTTATGAACCGATTTTTAATATGAAGATGTTGGAAGGTGGTTCTGTTGTAGACCATTTAAATGATTTTAATACTGTTACAAGTCAGTTATTTTCTGTAGGGGTAAACTTTGATGATGAAGTTAGAGCTCTGTTATTCTTGTGCTCATTACCAGAAAGTTGGAGTGCTTTACTAATGGCCATTAGTTACTCTGTTTCTGGATCTAGTACTTTAAAGTTTGATGATGTTGTCGGTGCTATCTTTAGCGAGGAAATGCGATGGAAAAGCTTCAATGAGACATCGAGTAATGCTTTGAGTGCAGAGTCTAGGGGAAGAAAAATGGAAAGAGGAAAGAGCTCAGGATACCGCAGTAAATCAAGGAAAGGCAGATCCAAGTCCAGATTGAGGATAGTGTGCTGGAAATGCGGAAAGAAAGGACACCTAAAGAAAGACTATAAATCTCGGAAGGGAAAAGAAGGAGATGCACAGCAAGAAAACAATTATGAAGCAAATGTGACAGGTGAGGTGTTACAAGATGCTTTTATTCTTTCTTTCGAAAATATTACTGATTCCTGGGTGGTAGATTTAGGGGCCTCATTCCATGCCACACCTGATAAAAAATATTTTCATGACTATGTTCAAGGAGATTTTGGACAAGTTCATTTGGGTGATGATAAACCGTGTAAAATTGTTGGAATGGGTAAGGTTCTACTAAAATAGCAGAATGAAAACCAATGGCTACTAAAGGAGGTAAGGCATGTTCCAAATCTAAAGAAAAATCTCATTTCAATAGGGCAGTGACGCGGTGAAGGTTGTCTGACAACTTTCACAGATAAAGCTTGGAAGGTCACCAAAGGAGCCCTGGTAGTAGCAAAAAGCGAAAAGGTTGGTACATTGTATTTATGTAATGGTATTTCTAACTCTGTTAATGCTTTAACTTCCAAAGGAATAGATGCAACATTATGGAATCATAGGCTCAGACACATGAGTGAAAAGGGGATGAAGATCCTTCACTCAAGGAATTTGTTGCTAGGTTTGAAGAATGTTGATTTGGACTTCTATGAGAATTGCATTTATGGAAAACAGAAGAGAGTCAGATTTCTCAGAGTTAAGAAAGAAAAGAAGAGCGAAGAATTAGAGCTTGTGCATACAGATGTATGGGGACCTGCTGAGGTATCATCTGTCAGTGGATCTCATTATTATGTTACTTTTATTGATGATGCAACTAGAAAAACTTGGATTTATTGTATTAATAATACATCTGATGTATTTGGTACTTTCAAGAAATGGAAAGCTTTGGTTGAGATTGAGACAGGAAATAAATTGAAGTGTCTTAGATCATACAATGGAGGTGAATATTGCAGCAAAGAATTTGATAGGTACTGTTCAGAGCATGGAATTCGCAGAGAGAAGATAGTTCCAAGAACACCACAAGAAAATGGTGTGTCAGAAAGGATGAACAGAACAATCATGGAGCATGCAAGGTGCATGAGATTGCATGCAGGATTGCCTTTCCAGTTTTGGGTAGATGTTGTAGATACTGTTGTTTATCTAATGAACAGAGGGCCTTCAAGTTCCTTGGATGCTGGTGTTCTAGAGGACGCATGGACAGGTAAAAAGGTAAACTACTCTTTTTTGAAGCCTTTTGGTTGTGAGGCCTTTGTCCATATTGATAAAGAAAATAGAACAAAGCTTGAGGCAAAGTCAAATAAATTTACCTTTATTGGATATGGTGTTAATGATTTTGGTCATTGCTTATATGATTACAAAAATCACAAAATCATTAGGAACAAAGATGTAATATTCAATGAAAAGGTCTTGTATAAGAATCAGTTGCAGGAAAAGAAAACAAGGAATACGTAGTGCTTGTTGAAATCACTGAAAAAGTAAAGGTGCCTAAAAATAATAATAATCAACAACCACAACAACAACAACCACCACAACAACAACAGGCACCCTAAACAACTGAAAGTGGTGTTAGAAGATCTACCAGGATAAGTAGACCCCCTGAACGATACTCTCCTTCATCATATTATTTATTGTTGACTGATTCTGATGAACCCGAATGTTATGAAGAAGCAATGCAGGTTGAAAGAAGGAATAAGTGTGAGGTAGCCATGGAAGAAGAGATGGACTCCTTAATGCATAACCAGACTTGGGACTTAGTCAAGTTGCCTGCAGGAAAAACTACATTGAAGAATAAATGGGTTTATAAGCTAAAGGAAGAAGATGGAGGAAAATAGAGGTACAAAGCTAGACTTGTGGTGAAGCAGTTTCACAGAAGAAAGGTATTGATTTTGATGAAATATTTTCTCCTATTGTTAAAATGACTTCAATCATAACTATTTTAAGTCTAGTAGTAGTTGAAGATTTTAATCTTGAGTAGTTAGATGTAAAGATAACCTTTCTCCACGGGGATTTGGAGGAAGAGATATATATGCAGCAGCCACAAGGACATGAGGTGAAAGGGAAGGAGAAACTAGTGTGCAGGTTGAAGAAGAGCTTGTATGGCTTAAAAAAGGCTCCAAGGCAGTGGTATCTAAAATTTGACAAGTTTATGTCTGAACAAGGTTATACTAGATGTTACTCTGATCATTGTGTTTATCTGAAAAAGAAAAATGATGCAGCGATTTTATATTGTTATTGTATGTAGATGACATGCTTGTTGGAGGGTCTAACATGCAGGAAATAAATGTGCTCAAAAGAAAATTGGCAAATTTCATTTGCAATGAAGGATTTGGGAGCTGCAAAACAAATCCTTGGTATGAGAATCACTAGAGACAGGAAAAATTACAAATTAGCATTATCTCAAAATGAGTACATACAAAAGGTGTTGAAAAGATTTAATATGAACAATGCAAAACCAGTTAGTACACCTTTTGCTAGCCATTTCAAACTTAGTAAGGAAATGTTCCCAAAGACCCAAGAAGACATGGTATATATGTCTAAAGTTCCATATACATTAGCAATTGAAAGCTTAATGTATCGAATGGTCTGCACAAGGCCTGATATTGCACATGCAGTGGGAGTTGTAAGCAGGTACATGAACAATCCAGGAAAGGAACATTGGATGGCAGTGAAATGGATTCTCAGATATTTGAAAAGTACCACAAATCAAGCATTATGCTTTGGTGGTTCAAACATTTCCCTACAGGGATATGTTGATGCAGATATGGCAGGTGACATAGATAATAGGAGGAGCACTACAGGATATGTATTTACTGTTGGTGGAACAACTGTCAGTTGGGTTTCAAAAATCCAAAGTGTTGTTGCACTTTCAACAACAAAAGCAGAGTATGTTGCTGCTACAAAGGCTAGTAAAGAAATGATCTGGTTACAAAGGTTTATGGGTGAATTGGGTAAGGAGCATGATATGGGCACGTTATACAGTGATAGCCAAAGTGCCATTCATCTTGCAAAGAACTCAGCATTTCATTCCAGGACTAAACACATATAGCTCAAGTACCATTTCATACGATCAGTGTTGGAAGATGGAGAGTTGAAGCTGGAAAAGATATACACTAGCCAGAATCCTGCAGATATGCTAACAAAAGTTGTAGCCAGGGAGAAACTGAGAATATGCTCAGTTTCAATTGGTCTTCAAGGATGATGATGAAGATGAGAAATAGCCAGGTCCAAAGAGGAGTCATTGTCCAACAAATGAAGCAGCAGTGGAGTTGCTACAATCATTCTCCAAGTGGGAGATTGTTGAGTATGAAGCATGATTGTTTAGAGATCTTTGTTTCAATTGGATGTATACCCCAGGAAGTTTGTACACCCCTCCACGTAGGGGGGTGCAGGGGGGTCTTGTCCCCCTTTCGGGGGTCCCGGTGGGGCGATGCCCCCTAGCTGCGAGGTTCGGGGGCCATTGGTCCCTCGACGGGGGTTCGGCGGCAGTGCCCCCAATGCTAAAAACAGATGTAAAATTACCTTATAAAACTATAGTAATTTCTAGTCAATTTGGGTCGTTCATTAGGCAGATGATCTGACGGTAGAACTTATGTTTAGTTGAGGGTTTTTTGCCTTAGAAGGCAACCCCTCTCTTTATATGAGGGCATTGTATTGAGTCTGTGTAATATATGTGTATTCTCCGAGCAAGAAGTAGTGAGGTGAGACTATGAGAGAAAATAGAGGATATTACGGCGGATCTGCTATAGGTTATGTCTCTTCATTTTGCTGGATAATAGAAAGGAAGGACTGGCTGTTCGGGGTGGATGTAGCCCAAACTGGGTGAACCACATATATCTATGTCTCTCTTGTTTTATGCATTTTCTGTGTTTATATTTCTGTAATATTTTATGTGTTCCATTGCTCCATAACATATAATTTTCTAACAACAATCTACAAAGGGTTCCTTCTGCGTGTCATTCTTCTACTTTATCATGGGGAGCTCGAGACCCTTGCTGGAATTAACCAGTCATTTCATTTCACCGGCACTTGCCAAAGACAGATTAAGTTTCCTGCAATGGGCTCTCACAATGTAATCCACTCTGTCTTTGAACAAATGATATTTGTTCTCAAATATGTGGAAAACAACCTTCCTGTCATACAAATATAGACTTCCCAACACATTTCCTGAGATATCCAATGGCACAACTTATAATTCAACTTCATCAATGAAATTGGCAGTGGTTGCAAATCTGAAAACACATTTCCATGTGACCTGGAAATTGGCATCCTTGGTTATCCTACCCAATGGATACGGTTTATGATGAGGCACAGTTTCCAGATTCAATTTCTTGACTAAATGAACATAAATTAATTTGGCTTGAGATCCACTGTCAAACAACATATCGATTTTTGTATGCTTGGAAATAAATTGGATATGGAACAACTTTGCAAGAGTTATTTGCTACATTGGTACTTGCTACGACTGCCTTTTTGTTGACCTCTATGCTTTATTTTGCCACAACTTTTCCTTTGGTGACTATGGTTGTGATTTTTGTTTCATCCCTTGAGTGTGAACCCATGTTTTGTTTTGCAGCAACATTGATCTTATGTTTCCCTTTATTGTTGAATTTCTTCGGTCGTAATTCTGGATGAAGCTTCCAGGAATGTGCTTCATCATGTCCTTCATTGGAACAATTCTTGCACACGGGTCTCTCATCTTATTTCTTAACATAAGCATTTTTCTTATTATTTCCTTTAAAATTCTTCCCTTTTTCAACACTCTGAAGTGGCTTATTCTTACCTTCTTCTTGTATATTTTCCCCTCTTTCTTTGAGGTTTGTATATTGAACACATACCTCATCAAGATTCCTGGGACGAAACATAAGAATGATATGTTGAAGATAGCTATGAAACCCTCCTATTTATTTCAACAAGGTATCTTGTGACTGTAAGTCCACTCCTAACATAAGAGCTCTTTTCCTAAACTCTTGAGTATTCTCTTGCACATTTTGACCTTTCAACTGTCTGAAATTTTGCCAATTCATAATGGCTTTTTGCATATGGGCTAAAGGGTAGAACTATCTTTTTATAGCAGTAATGAAACTAGACCAAGTAATAGAGATCTTACCATGTTTCTTGATCTCGTCTTGAGTCCTTGATTCCCACCATACATGTGTTTAACCCTCCATTCTCAATGAAGCGAACTGAATCTTGATATCATCCTCTCGAAGGTTTTGAATTCTACATTACACCTCCAGTTGATGAATCTAGTTATCCAACTTATTTGCATTAACATCTCCATTGTACATAGGCAACTTGAGTTTAACATCAAGCTTCAGAAAAGGTGATTTACCAACCCCTTTTGAAGAATGATGATGACTATGAGTAGCGGTGGTATTTGTGGAAGAGTTTGAATATGCTTTCAAAGAAGAAGATGGTGGATATGGTGGAGGCTTGTCTCCATTACCATTATTTCCTTTTCCCTTAAATTCTTTTCCATTACCTCCTCTTGAAGAGCCTTCTCCATTTGGAGGCTTGGAACTTTGTCCATATAGTATATTCTTCCTCTCTTCATAGAGGACCTTAACAATCTATGTCATATCAAAGAAATCCTTTCTAAAGGTCTTCTCAAGGAACAATAGAATACATGGAGAAGGTTCCAAACCTCCCAATGGATAAGGCTCTTTATGACCTTAACCATCTCTGTCATATCAAAGAAAGCCTTTCTGAAGGTCTTCTCATCTTTTGTCATGATAGGTTTTTCCCTTTGACCTAATTTCATGGCTTTCAACCAGATTTCCTTCACCTCTTTTGAGATTTAACCTTGTGAGCATGACATAAACTTGCAAAAAATTAAATCCTTCTTTCACAAAGAAAATCTAGTAAGAAAAATCAGTTCTCTGATACCAAACATGATCTAACTTGAAACTGTGGATAATCCGGAACATGAAGCTACAAAAAACTTCCACAGAGGCTTGACATCCAACATAACTTCCCTGTACAGAGGGGAGACATGGAAAGAGATCTGTCTTCTCAAAATCCTGAGGATAAAAATTGAGAGGAGAGCTGCGGACCTGCTCTTTCTGAGTTGTCCTGATGATGGACCCCCTTTGGGGTTTGAAACGTCGATAGAATGAACTTGAAACTGTGGATAATTCGGAACATGAAGCTACAAAAAACTTCCACAGAGGCTTGAAATCCAATAGATTAGTAATGTTGTGCTAATTTCCCATTCAAAAATAAACCCAAGATGCTTATCATTGTCTTTTCAAGTGCTTAAGGATTCAATTTTTGTTTCCATTAATAGATTCCCATGAGAGTGTCTTAAGTAAATGTTATGAGCAATTTAACATAGAAACCATATGTTGGACAACAGAAATATAACAACAATGAACATCAATATACAACACACAATAAGAACATGATAAAGGAGTTCACCACTCCTGGGCTACGTCTCCTTGGTCCAAATTCCAATGGCTTGGGCCTCTCTATTATGCTCAAATTACATCAAAAGTGTGTTTACAATGCTCAGTTTCCTCTCACAAATTGTCTCAATGAGTTCAACATACTCAAAAATGGCCATCCAGCATATTTTTTCATCCAATTTGGATAAGAACTAAAGAAGTTATGACTTCTCCTAGTTTCTCCACTAATTGTTCGACAAAATGCTCTTAAATCAGCAGAAAACTACATTTTAGCACCAAAATTTACTAACCGAGCAAGAATTTCTCTGCACCGCGGGCCATATCCTATTCATCATATCACAAATCACAATTAGGGAGTTCAGGTGCGCATAAGGTCTTGTTTTAGCAGTAGAACACTTTCATACGATATATGCGGATCCGATGGAATATTAAACTGTGGTATAAAGAACCATCGCATTCCGGGCCTTATCGCTCCTCGCATTTAGTAAATGGATATGGGATCTTTAGCACAATGAAACATTTGTGATACAATTTAACAGACCCTCCAGAACATAAAACTACAAAACAATGGCGTACTATGTGCATAACTCAAACTGTGCCAGTGCCATGGCCGATACCTATTCTCTCTTTCACCAATTATCATTGTGATTTGCGATTGCCTCGTCACATCGCAAATATGAACCCGCTAGAGGCCGATTTGAAACACCTTTTCCACCTACTGTTTCAATGGCTTCCACTTGGCACATCCTTATTCGTTGAAGACTTGCTACATCATCCTAATCCTACCATGCAGGCAAGTTAAACCTAAAATTTGACTTGCTCTATCTTCTGCATACGAACTCGGTTTTGAGTGCCATTCACACTGTTGGATTCAAAATGATGAGCTCTTCAATTTGAAGATGTGTTTAAAAAGATTCTGACACTTTGATTTTTGAGCACCTGATCACCTGAGACCAAACATATGCTCAACATTTACTCACATAGCTTGCTGCTCTATATGCCCTTTAGTACTCTGTACAATGCTTTATCATAGGAAATACTTTGTAGTGTTGCATAATAGATGACTCTTTATTACCTAACACCAACATAATATCTATAATACTTCGTTTATTTATAATCATCAAACAACACTAATAATACCTTTTATTATTACTCATTAAGATATCAAAGTTTAGGTACTTATATATTCACTTCCTTGTAGCCTATAGTTCCTCTTCAGGAAGATCTCACCACTGAGCTGTGATTCTGCCAATTACGTCTAGACTCTCCCCTGAGTTGTTCCTCCTCTGAACAATAGTTATATGGTCTGTCACGTTTTGGTATCTTGAGGCATCAAGACTAAATGTCCATCATCAAGTGACATACCTTTTAGACTATACTCCAGATTTCCCCCTGGTTTATTCCACCCATCTCAAGGAATTTCTAATGGCAGTATTCGCTCTCTTGACCAATATTATAATTTCCTCTCCTCCATTCTCTAGCCCCCTAGGCCTTCCTCGAATTCCTTTTTTGAGGGTTCATGTGAGTAGCCACCTTAACTATCTCAGGAGGTTAAGAAATGTTTCTTTCATTTCTTGTCAAAAATAATTTAACTCTTAATATTCATTACTTGTAAAAAATGTTATGGCCACCCAACCATAATTCTTTAATGTTATTTATCGAGCATTTGATGACAAATTCATAATAGAAAATAAATTAATAAGTAAAAACATTAACACAAGTTAAATTTCTATGTAACGTCGGGTGTTACATCTTCCCCCCCGTGAGGAATATCATCCTTGGTGTTGTCTTTGAATTATGAAAATAGTGCAGGATAAGCTTTCCACATGAAATCATCTTCTTCCCAAGTGGCTTCTTCTAAGCCAAAGTGCTTCCATTTCAATTTAACTTGTGCGATGGCTCTTTTCTACAATTTTGTTTCTCTTCGCTCGAGAATACGAAGAGGTTTAGCTAGAAATTCTCCTTCTGGTTCGACTTTCACTTTTTCACAGACTATCATCAGAAACTTTCAAAAAAAAAAACTATACACTACTTGTTCTATTAACTAATTTACATATACATTTTCCCAGTTAATTATATGTTGAGGGTTGTACACATATTTTTTGAACAAGGATACATGAAAAACATTGTGAACCAGCATATGGCTTCGTAATGCAAGCTTGTATGCTACAGGTCCAATCCATTCCAAAACTTGAAAAGGACCACAATATCGAGGTATTAACTTAGCACAACCCCTCCACTACAAGGTACTTTTCCTTGGCTTGACTCGCAAATACATGTGAACCCCCACCTGGAACTCCCTATAAGTTCTTCTTTTGTCCGCATAAACTTTCTATCTATCGAATTTTTTTAACTATCTCCTCCATCTCGGCTAGCATATCAGGACCCAATGTTAGTCTATTGACAAGACTATTCCAATCTATGGGCACCCTGCATATCCTTCCATACAACGCCTCAAAGGGAATCATTCCCAACGACTCATGGTGTCTGTTATAATAAGAAAACTCTACTAAGTGGAGGTAGTCTTCCCACTTATGCAGTTGATACATCACAAAGATTCTTAACATGTATTCTAAAACTTGATTCACCCGCTCCTTCTGAACATCCGTTTGGGGGTGGTACGTGGTACTAAATTGGATATGTGTGGCCAATCCAGAGAAAAGGGTTTTCCAAAATTTCAATGTAAATTTTACATCCTTGTCAAAAATTACCACCTTGGGTATTTTGTGCAATCTAAAAATTTCTCTCATAAAAATATCTGCAATTTCAATAGTTTTGTAAGTGGATTTCACCAGTATAAAATGAGCATTTTTTCTTATCTTATCAACCACCACCATAATTGAGTTGTGCTGTTTTTTTGTTGGGGGCAAACCCATGATGAAATCTAAGGTAATTATTCCCATTTCCACTCAAGAATGAGCAATATTTGCAGTAGTCCGATGGGGTGTTGATGTTCCACTTTCACGAATTGACACTCCAAACATTTGGCTAAATATTTCATAATATGTTTCCTTAAACCCAACCATAAATAAACTTTCTTGATAGTTAAAAGTAGTTTATGGTATTGTGCATGGGAAGCATATGGTTTCCTGTGAAATTCATCTAATACCAGTTGTTTAATAGAACTTTGATTAGGAACATAAATTCGATTTCTAATGTTAGCAGTTTATCCACATTTATGCCATATTCAAAATTTCCCCCCTTATTTTGAGCATTAATTTCCTAATTCCAAAGAAATGCATATTTTGAATATTAAGAGATGCTTCTCTAATTATATCAGGGAGATTTGATTTCAGTTCACTGAATTGAATTTCATAAATACAATGGAGTTTTTTGCTTAATGCATCGACAACCCGAGTTTCTTTCCCCTTAAGGTGTTTCATTTCAAAGTCAAATTTGCTTAAGAATACTATCCACCTCGCTTGATGGGTGTTTAAACTAGATTCATTAAATAAATTTGTAAGACTACTATGATATGTTAATAGCAAAAATTTCTTCCCCAGTAAGTAGTGTCGCCACATTTTTAGCACATGCACTACTGTTGTTAATTTAAGGTCATAAGCAGAGTATTGTTGCTCATATTCCTTAAATTTGTGGGATTCATAAGCTATAAATTTCCCTTCTTGTGTTAATACTCCACCAACACCTTCCTTAATTGCACATGCAAACAACAAAATATTTCTCTGGGTTTGCCACCTTTAATATGGGTGTCGTATTAAGTATATGTTTTAATTTCTCAAAGCTTTGCTAGCATTAAGTTTTCCACTGGAATGTTTGCCCCTTCTTTGTAATGAGGTCATGTGAAAATAATTTTTTGAGAATACTTCAATGAATCGATGGTAGTACCCATCTAGGCCGAAGAAGGACCAAATATTAACAACATTCTTTGGGTTGGACCACTCCATGATGTTCTTAATCTTCTTTGGGTCTACCGCTATACCCTATGCTGATATGACATTACCAAGATATTGTATTTGAATTTTGTAAAATTCACACATGCTATACTTAGGGTACAACTAATTGTCCCACATGGTCTGAAACACAATTCTCAAGTGATTTTCATGTTCCACATTATTCTTGGAGTAAATCAATATATCATCAAACAAAATCAGCACAAACTTATCTAAGTATGGTTGACAAATACCATAAATCGGACTCATAAAAGTTGTCAGGGCGTTTGTAAGACCAAAAGTTAACACCACAACTCGTAATGAACATAACAAGTTCGAAAGGCAGTTTCAAAAATGTCTACTTCCCTAATCCTTATTTGATGATATCTAGATCTTAGATCAATCTTGGAGAACACACATGCTCCCCGAAATTGATTGAATAAATCGTCAATTCGTGGTAAACGGTATTTATTTTTTGATATTTAGTTTATTCAACTTATGATAATCAATACATAATCATAGATTTCCATCCTTCTCCCATACGAACAATCCAGGGGCTCCCCAGGGGGACACAGAAGGGAGGATCTAAACTTTATCAAGTTCTTCCAGCTGCATTCTGAGTTTTGTTAACTCAAGTATGCTCATATGGTATGGGGTTCTGGAAACAAGAGCTGAACCTGGAACTAGTTCAATTGTGAAATCGATATCCTGTTTAGGTGGTAACCTGGGTATGGACTCAGAAAACACATCAAAGAAGTCTTGAATGATAGGAATATCATCCAGGGAAGTCATTTTTCTCTTTTAATTTGTGTATCCTACCTGTACAACGTAAATATAACATCCTTTCTTAATGCATTTTCCCAGCTAGTTAGCAGTAACAGAACGTAACTTAATATTTTTCTTAATTCCTTGAATTTCCTTCCTTTGTCTTGATTCAGTAAGTTAACTAACATATTTTCCCCTACACTCTACTAAGGGACAATGTCCTTCCAAGCAATCCATCCCTATTAGCACATCCTATGAACCCAAAGGGAGTATATTTATATTAAGATAAATGTGTTGCCCTAGAACATTCACAGGACAATGTTTTGTTTTCGCAACTTCACCCCTATGGCTAGTTGGACTAACCAAGGTTTTTGAAATTTACTGCTTTACAATTGGAGTGACCAGCGATGTTATTTCCCAAATGGATTTTGTCCTCTGTGGTGTCATGGATGATTTTTCCCTTTTGGAGTTTTGTTAATAGTTCAGACCAAACCTGAGGGTTGATATGGGGCATCCAGTGTTTTCTATCAATCCATTCTCTCCAACTGTCCCCTTCTACATTAGGTTTCCAATAATGACAGAACCCGCTCCTACATTTTTTTTGCATTTAAGACATAATTAATTGATATTTATCCTTATCGACTCCAAGCCTTTTCTTCTACGTAGCTTCCCAAAAGAGTGCCTTGTCTCCATTACCAACCTCCCAGAAACTATGTTTTTGGATGATAGCCTAATTCTCCCACGTTTGGTTTACAGAACCTTTGATGGTATAGTTTAGCCTGATTATTTGCTCCTGCGAGTGGGTGGGTTCGTACTTTTCTTTCCATATGGTTCCCCAAGGAGGATTTGGGATTTGTAATCCATATCCAAAAAATTTTGGCTCCCAAGGCCTTCCCTAGGAGCTTAGTGTCCCTGAGCCTTAGGCCACCATATTTTTTGGGCCTACAAATTTTTTCCCATGCAACTAGAGCCCATTTCTATTTTTCCTTTGCTCCTCTCTATAAGAAGTTCCTTTGCATATTTTTAATTGCATTGGAGATCATGTTTTGGGTAGACAAAGCCAAATATATTTAGTGCAGGATCGTCTGTCAAATAAATTTTACAAGAATGAGATGATCTTCCAAATTCAAAGATCAGAAGTTCTAGTTGGCTAGCCTCTTTTCTAATTTATTTATCAAAGCTTCCTAAGAGGCCCGAGCTAGAGGCTTGTCAGTCAAGGGAAACCATAGAAATTTGAAGGGGAGATAGGTTATGGAGAATTCGAGGATTCGAGCAATGTTTCTTCGAATAAGCAAGGGAGTATTGAATAATAATAGTTTAGATTTTTCAAGATTTATGGAGGTGCCAGAGGCCGTAGAGAAGTCAGACAGAATGATCTTGAAGGAGGAAGCTTCTTTGACAGTTGGGAGACCCATAAGCATAGTGTCATCCACAAATTGTTGGTGCGTAGAGGGAGGAGCAGAGGCATGAGGCTGGAGACTAGAAATCTCATTGGCCTACAAGGCTACCGATATGGAGTGACTAAGCCCTTCAGCCATTATAACAAAGAAAAAGGGGGAAATTGGGCCCCCCTGCCTGATGCCCCTAGAGGGGTGGGAGGGAAGAGAGGGGATCCATTAAGGAGGATGGAGAAGTGATCCATGTAGATCTTCAGAAAATTACTAGTGGCATTGTGAACGTCTCAAAACTCAAAGTGGAAGAATCTGGATAAACTTAGCATTGGATAAGATTGCTCATCATCCTGATTCCAACAGTGTGAACGACACTCAAATACAAGTCCAGATGACAAAGTTAGAACAAGTCAAAGTTTGAGTTTTGAGTTGTGTAGTTAGCAAGGAGAAAATGACATGGAAACGTTTCAGCGAATGAGGGAGCACCATGTGGAAAGTTTCCACTGGGCCCCAAATATCGGATATCGAAAAAAAGGAGGAGTCGCTTAAGGAGAATCATCCCGTGGAATTACCCGTTGTGATTGCGATATCGCATATCACAGGCTGTAGGAGGGAAAAAAGGTTAAGAATCGGCCGCAGCGAAGACCCAGTTGCGATGTGATATTATCGCATATCACAATCACAGAAAAAGGATGGTGTTACAAAAGGCATCGACAAAAAGTGTCGATTGCGATATTGCAATGGGGGGCTGGACCCAAAATTTTATATATTATGATTTATAAATATCGGCAGGTCCACCATATCATAGAGCACTGGAGTTGGGTTGATACACCTATGGGTTCCATTCTAATTGTGGTTTGTGGGGAGGATCTAGACATGATATTTTGTATGGGGTGTTCTATAAATCTGGTGGGTCCGTATATCGCAGGATGCTTCTGTCTTGGCTTGGATTGTCTGTCGATAAGTTGGAAACCCTGGAAAACATGCAGCCAAGACTCATGCGCAATTGAAATCGGCTTTCCTTGTTGTAAAGGTGCTTCACTATTGTGGTAAGTTTGTTTCCATGAATCCTTTTGACCTGATTCCGCCTACTAACTTGGATTCTTATGTTAGAACTTCCCTAATTTTGAGGGATATTGCTATGCTTATATATATGACTATTTTTGTCAAGAAAAAGCAGAGAGGACTGGATGAATACTCAATCTATTGCACACAATAGACCTTGACCCTAGCAATAGGCCAGAACCTCACCTTGAGCAGCAGGGAGGTTTTGATAAGGTTGCAGAAGGATTGATTGTCCAAATTAGGAGTTTGGATAGGCATTTTTACACTATTTTTCACCAGGAGTTCAATGGTATTGTCTGTTTCTGAAGGTGGGCTCTCCATTCTCTACCCACCTTTTAGCTTGGAGGTATCAGAGTTGTCATAAAGCATACATAGGTGGAAACTTTATTTGATTCAGGTTCCCATGAAAACTTAATCTCATAGCCCTTAATGAAAAGGTTAGGCCTTGAAACTAAACCTCATCCAATTCCATAACTACTTGGTTGGGTAATCGATAAATCCAAATTGTAGGTCACCAAGCAGTGTAGGGCCAGATTTGTAATTGCTTCTAAATTAGTTGATGAGTTAGAGTTAGATGTAGTACCTTTAGACATCTTTGGAATCATATTGGGGAGCCCATATCTATATGATAGAAAGGTTATTTCCTTTCGGCATGAAAACAAAAACCACCTCACAAAGGATGGGGTAGAGTATATAGTCAAAGCTCATCATAAAAAAGTTAGTGCTAGCCTTGTCATTATAGGACAGATTAAAAGAATTGTTAATTCCAGTAAAGGGTGCATGGTCATGGTAGTGAAGGCGAAAGAAGCTGAGATGGTTGAAATTGTTTCTTACTATGATGAATTGTTTCAGAAACTGAGAGCATTTCCCCCTAAATGGGAAATCCAACATGAGATCCATTTGCAGCGAGTTTCTCTTTTACCAAATGTTGGCATGTAAAGGATGGCTTCTATCGAGATGGAGGAGATCAAGAAATAGGTGTAGGTACTGTTAAATAATGGAGTCATCAAACATAGTTCTTCTCCTTGTGGGTCATCGATTGTGTTGGTGCACAAGAAAGACGACACATAGAGAATGTACATAGATTACAGGGTGTTGAAAAAGATCAGGGTGAAGAATTGATACCCTCTCCCTCGTATTGATGAATTGTTAGATCAATTGAAAAACATTGTTTATTTTACAAAGTTGGATTTGCGTAGTGGTTATCGCCAGGTTAGAATTATAGAGCAAGATGTTTGGAAAACTGCGTTCAAAACCAACTAGGGGTTGTTCGAATGGATGGTGATTCCATTCAGATTGTGCAATGCTCCAACCATGTTTTTTAGGGTAATGAATGATTTATTTAGGCCTTTTATTGATCATCTTGTTCTTATGTATCTGGACGATATTCTTCTATACAGTAGGACATGGGAGCAACATATGTGTCACATAAAGAAAGTGCTTGATGTTATGAAGAATGAGAAACTATATTTGAAACTGTCAAAGTGTGAGTTTGGGAAGACTAATACGATTTATTTAGGCCATATTTTTGGTAATGGACAATTAAGGATAGATCCCTATAAACTGGAGGTGATAATGAATTGGCCTGAGCCCATGAATGTTAAGGAAGTCTGAAGTTTTTTGTGCACGATGCAATATTGGACAAGTTTCATTGCAAATTTCTCTGTTATCGTAGCTCCCTTGCATGCCTTTACTAGTGTGAAGGAGGCCTTTTAGTGGGGAGGAAAACAACAGAAATCATTCGAAACAATGAAAGAGAAGATCAACACAACACCAGTGCTAGCCTTACCAGACCTTCAGTAGCCTTTCAAAATTGAAATAGATGCTAGCAGATATGCCATGGGCATTGTATTGATGCAGCAACAAAAGCTTGTATGCTAGCATTTAGAGACTTTGTCCCAAGCTATTGTGAATTATCTTATCTATGACAAGGATTTGTACACCTTGGTCCAGAGTGTAAAGAAGTGGAAACACTATTTGATCAGCAAGGAGACCATCATCCACATGGATCATCAGCCCTTGCAGTATCTTTAGTCACAGAACAAGATTCAGCAAGCTTTTCACTTTAGATGGATGGGATTCCTCTAGCAATTTCATTTGGTAATAAGATTTAATAAGGGCACCACCAAAAAATTAGTTTATATGTTTTCTCACCCTCCTATTTTTGCATTTGTAGTTTTCCAAAATGTTTCTTTATCATTAGAGAGTTATGATGAACAATATCCTAACAATAGTGATTTTAAAGAAATCTATGCAAAATTGACCAGTGGACTGCAAGTGGACAATTATTACTTGCAAGGAAATCTATGCACCACCTTGGAAAAATGTGTATGCTCGGTGATGAAAGGGTTCATGTAATCTGATAGGATCATACTTCTCTAGTGCCTAGTCATTTTGGAATTGAGAAAATTTTATGTCATTTGCAGAGGTTTTGCTTTTGGCCTCATATGGAAAACATTGTGACTCGCTTTGTAAAGCGTTGTGTGTTGTGTTCTGTTTCAAATCCCTCTAATAGAAAACTTTGGCTCTACACACCACTCACTATTCCGAGTCGACCATGGGTGTTGGTTTTGGGGTTAAAATCCCAAGTTTGGGGAAGAAGGCCCGAGGTTTGTATAAAGAAATGTAAAGTCTCCACATTTTGTGGTCATAAAGTGCAAAGATATCTACAATCAAAAAGGTTTTTCTGCCCTTAGTCTAGATAGATTATGTTGGTTTTGGAGATCCTAGAGGAGTCTAAGTTAGAGAAGTAAGTGAAGTAGAAGTACTGGATGAGTTTGTAAGGGGCTAAGAGCGAGAGTCTTAGCATAGGAAGAGGCTCTATAGCTGAGTGCACAAAGGCCTAGGGTAGAAGTCCCCAGCTGAGTGTGCGGACCCCTAGAGCTATTTTTATAGGGAAGATAGAGTCTGTATTGAGAATCTGAATCATTAATAAAGAGAAGTATTCCGAAATTACTATGTACTTTCCATCTGTGTGTGCATTATTTTACTTCTGCTATGAATGTTGCGATTATGATATGCTAAATACCGGGGTTATGAATTAATTTTATATTGATGCATGAATCACTTTGTCATATGAGCATAAGTAAGAACATATGTTTACATAAAGATAACAGTAATGTGTGTTAAAGTTAAATAATACTTAAGATAATATGGGTAGACACAGAAGTAAGGATAATTACAGAGGCGCGTAAGCACCTAATCTATCTATTTAGGGTCTGCGAAGGGTGATTAGAGATTTTCGTGGAGGCTCCAGGGATGAAAAAGAGAAGTATATTGATAATCCCTAGAGGTCTTATTGATCTGCGTGAAGGTATACTGAAGGTCTAAAAACCAACATCACAACCATCTCAGTGTGCGGAAACTTACTTCCTGCACCACCCGATACTACTTCGAGTGAGACTTCAATCCGCACTCCACAGATTGATGTCGAAAGGGCCCGCAGTGTAGGGATTTTCTTGGTTGCTTAACATTGAACCTGGGTCAGGGCCCATCAAGCCAACAAATGGTTCTATTGTTAGGACCGAGAACAACATAACAAGATGTGTGATATAGCATCATTGGAATCCAACTAAGAAAGAGATCGAAGGCTATTTGGATAGAAAGATACAAGAATTTGCGGTGTAGGAGAACAGGAATCTGTGATTGAAAAAAGAACAGTGGTTGGATAGATATCTGTACACAAAAATACATGAAATCTTCTTTTGTTCCTTCCTGGTTGAGTTATATGAGTGGATTGTGAAGTTGGCAGACGGCCAAGGGAGGTCGAGGCTTGACAATCCGATTGTTTGGACACCGGAGTTAGTGTGGAGATTAGAAGCCTCTAAAGATAAGATCACATGCGCTGTCAACCATTGGCTCAATCACATCATAAGATGATTTGTGACAGAGTTTGTGGTCGATAGTTCTGTCAGTTATAGTGAAGTAGAGCACCACTTCTTCAAAGTACCGCGAGGTAAGTATTTGAAGTCACTAAATACTTGGACTGAGATGCTCTTGTGTGAAAAGCATGTCATGCAGTTACCTTGATGTTTGGAGCTACGTGAAGTGGAAGGTCTTTCAGGGATGGAGGAAGAAAAGTTCTTGAGTATAGCCCGTTGATTAAGCCTTCTTTTAGTGACAATAAAGGAGAAGTGTAGTCTTCTCCACTGCCTGTTGTTCAGTTGATAATACAAGGGTTCCTGCAAATACCTACACCACCTCCATCCTCATCCCATCCATCCACACCGCCTCCATCCTCACCTACAGCACTCACCCCTTTGCCCACACCATTTCCACCTCCACCTCCGTTCAATATGGTGAACTTTGTAAAGCTACCTATATTCAAGGGTGTAGGAAATGAATATCCAGACTAGTTTTGGTTTGTCATGAAGGCTGTATGGGAAGCTCAGGGTATCACAAATTACCAAATGAAGAAAGCCACATTGGTTAGTGCTTTGCAAGACCGGGCACTAACGTGGCACATTAAGTACAGTACTGATGATTCGATTTCTACATTGGCAGATATCCAGGCTGCACTAAATAGAGAATTCAGTAGACCTAGGTCTCAAGCTTAATCAATTGTGGGATTAAAGGAGATCATGATGAAGCCTCAGGAGATGCCTTGAGATTTGGATCAGAGTTTGAAGTGTGTGATCCGTGAAGCCAACATGAACCTAACTAATGGGCAGCATCGTGAATGTTTCGTGGCCTCGTTCCTGCCCCACCTAAGGGTTGAGCTATCACAACAGAAAATTGGGACCAAGGCTGAAGCTCTGTAAATCATGATGAGATTGCATGAGACACCAATGCAAGATGTTAATATGGGGGTTCAACAGATTCACATGCAGTTGCAGAACCTTTTCCTTGAAATGCACAGTTTGGAGAAAGACAGAACAACTCGCTCGGAGGCACGTGAAGAAGTTTGGTGCCTAAAATGCAAAGGTCAGGGGCATAACAAGGATCATTGTCTAGTATTTGCGAAATATGTTGCAGTAGGGGGACCAATGCCTCTAAGGCCGGAGGCTGGGGCAGGGCCAAGTGCAGGGCCCGTGCTATGGTGTGCCATATGCAAAGTAGGTGGGAAACATGCAACTGACAATTGCCATTTGCTACAAAAATTTGTATAGACATCACAACAAATCTTCTGGAATTTCTGTCAATCAGTAGGTCATGGTGAGCACAATTGTCATAGTTATGAATTAATGATGGAAAGGACACCTGCATACACGATGCAAGTAGAAACGTGGCCTTCAGACCAAGGCATTAGGGGAGAGAAAGGTGAGTATCATGGGTGCAGCCGAGGATGAGGTAGAGGGGGGCCTCGTAGAGGCTAAGGGCAGGTTATTTGTTGCAATTGTGGAGGACCAGGACACTACGCGAGAGGCTATCTGAATCTGACGTGACTGTCATACCACTATTGTACTCATTTTGACCATGCAATTGAGGATTGCCCTATATTGTTGGCTAACATTCATGAGAAGGGAGCGCAGCCTCTGCAGCTGACGCAGAACCTCCAGATGATGAGGTTTGAGCCTTGCGAGGAAGACCCTAAGGTAAACATTATGTTATGGAGTGGAACGACGAATGGCAAGGGTAAAGGGAAGCATCCTACAGAAGGTGAGTGGGTCCACAAAGCACCAGAAAAGGAGATTGGGTTTGATCTAGAGTGCATAAAAGAAACATTTATGTAAGAAAAGAAAAGATTCACTAAGGCCTCTACCTTAAGAAGCCAGGAGAAACCAAGAAATGGACCTATCCATGATTACCACGTTCTTAGAGACTTGCATGACACTGCTCCGCGATAGTAAGTCTGTGAAAGGGCTACAGGAATTGATCAATTGGTGTGTTGGCAAGGACGGTGTTACTGACAAACTGCGCGTAGTCATAAATATTGGTAAGCATAAGGCAAGGACTGAACGTGAGATGAGACTCACCACACAGATAGGGGAATACGAAATGGACCAAGTTATCTTGGATCTGGGGTTCGACATGACTTTTTTGCCAAAATAGACATGGGAAAGAATGGGGAGACCTGTGCTGCAGTGGTCTCTGATCTAGATAAGGATGGTGAATCCACAAAAAATTATCCCAATGGAGAGGCTGCAAGGTTTAACAGTTGACATTGAAGGCGTGAGCGCACTAGCGGATTTTGAAGTAATAGAGATTGTGGATGATAGCAATCCCTACCCTAAGCTTCTTGGAATCAATTGGGCCACTGACGTGAATGGAGTAATCAACTCAAAGAAGTGAAGGATGATATTTGAAAAGAAATCACTCCACATAATGGTGCCACTAGATCCTGTAGAAGGACCGCACTATACAGAACCAGTCCGCAATTATGAAAGTGATGACGATTTGGACTAGATTTTTAAGATAATGGAACGAGACGAGCATTAGGTAAATCCAACAATAGATGGACGCATTGCATGGGACCGCGAGAGCTCCTACACATCATATTTATATGAATAACTAGAGCACTGGCAAAACTAGCTACATGAATTATCTATGTTGTGTTGTAATATGATGACCAAGTCCTTGCGCTACGTATCATCAGAGGTAAGGAATTTGCCTCACTATGATAGGCTAACTGACATTGGTCACTTTTTGGATCCATTTGAAAGAGAAGTATCAGAGAAGCATTTCTTGCAAGCCTTGGATTGGATGCTTCATGCTACACTCAGAAGATGGTGGGGTATGCACAAAGATAATTTTGGTGATTGGCGCGAATATAGGAGGATGATGTGAATACATTTTGGATAGCTGAAAGTAGGGATGACAGACAAATATGATGGAAGGGATGATCCGCGCAATCACCTGCCAAAATGGACTAAGGCTTATGGAGTGAAGCCCTAGCCTGAATGGGTGCATCTTTTTTGTCATACCTTGGATGTCACACCAATGAATTGGTACATGGATATAGAGCTCCGCCATGGCACTGAGGAATGGGATATCTTGCGCTAGGGGTTTATAATGACATTTAGATTTGAGGATGGGTTTGAATGTATTGACACGATGCTACAAGAGGTTAAAGTAGCAATCTGTAGGATACTGTGGGATCTTTTGGACCTGATTCAACCTTATTAGACTACCCAAATGATCCATGTGCTGGAATGCCACAATGTGACCATTGAAGAAGAAGATGAGGATCCCAGAAATGTTAATATTCCGGAAACTGAGGGTCACTGTGAGGTTGAAACACCACAGATAGAGGATCCAAACATAACCTCGCCACTAAAAACTAGATAGGTCAACATTGGCACAGAATTAGATTCGAAACTTGCGAAGATTGGGGGACTATTGGGACGATGCGACAGTAGATAAGGTTGTTGAGTTCCTCCGTGAATATCAAGATTTGTTCCCCACAAAGTTTTCTGATCTGAAGGGAATAATAGGAGACTTGGGTGTCATGAAGATCACCTTGAAAACTGATGTGAAATCTATGAAACAAAGACCTTACCTCCTTAATCCAAAGTATAGGGAAAGAGTCCACGTTAAGTTAGATAATATGCTTGCGGTAGGTATTATTGAACTGGTGGGAGAATCTGATTGGGTAAGCCCAATAGTGGTCCAGGAAAAGAAAAGAAAAGAAGAAATAAAGATATACATGGATCTCTAGAAATTGAATGACACTTGTGTGCATGATCCTTTCCTGAACCCATTCACTGATGAGGTCCTGAATAATGTAGGTGGCCAAAAAGCATACTCTTTTAGTGATGGGTTCTATGGGTACCATCAGATCAAAATCATGCATGAGGATAGAAGCAAGATGACCTTTGTGACTGAATGGGGATGTTTTCAGTACACCGTGATGCCTTTTGGGCTGAAGAATGCACCAGCAATCTTTTCGCGCGTAGTCATTGCGGCATTCAAAGACTTCATTCATAAGTTCCTGGAGGTATACTTTGACGATTGGACAGTTTTTGGATTGGCCAAGCGCCATGTGGCAAGTCTACGCTTGATGCTAGATACATGTAGGAGATACCATATTACGCTCAATCTAAAGAAGTTTATGTTTTGTGTGCCTTTTGGGATCCCACAGGGTCATGTGGTATGCAGACAAGGATTGATGGTAGACCCTGTGAAGGTCACAGTGATAATCAACTTGGAGGCATTGAGGAATGTGAGATAGTTGTGTGCAACTCTAGGGCATACCAGATACTATAGGAAGTTCATCAAGAGTCATGCCTAGATCATTGCGCCTATGGAGAAATTGTTGAAAAAGGATGCTATGTTTTATTGGAATGATGAATGCCAAAAGAGCTTGGATGTGTTGAAAAAGAAGATGGTCACTGCACCTATCCTAGTCTTCATGGACTGGAAGAAGGAATTTCATGTGCACGTGGATGCATCATGTATTGTACTGGGGGTTGTGCTGACACAGGCTGGAGAGGGAGAACTTGATCACCCTATAGAATTCGCAAGTAGGAAATTGTCTAAAGTAGAGAAAAATTATTCCACGACAGAGCGTGAAGGATTAGCTATGGTGTACGCGCTCCAGAAGTTCAGGCACTATTTGTTGGGCGGACACTTTAAGATGTATACTGATCATTCCACGTTGATGTACCTAGTCAACAAGCCTGCGTTGGGGCAGAAATATGTCAGTGGTTGTTGTTGTGCCAGGAGTATGACTTTGAAGTTATTGTGAAGCCATGGAGACTCAATGCAAGACTTGATCATTTGTCACGCATTGAAACGGGAGAGGAACCTAATAATTTGGAGGAAGGGATGCCTGACATGTAGCTCTTTGTGATGCATGTAGCAGACAGTCAGTTTGGAGATATTATCTACTTCTTGATGACAAGATCAGATCCAGAAGGTTATACAAGTCAACAGAAGAAGGAACTGGTAGTGTGCATGGCGGAATTTTTTATCATTACAGGGCACTTGTAGAAAATGGGGTCAGACAAAATATTGCAACGTTATCTGCCCAACTTTGAATGAAGCATCTTCCTCGCTGAGGCTCATAGAGGAGCTGCGGGAGTACATTATGAAGGGAAAGTAACATCATAGAAGATTATATGTTCTGGGTTGTAGTGGCCAACCCTTCATAAGGATTCGAAGGCATATTATAGGGCATGTGACGCATGTTAAACAACTGGAAGGCCCTCACAGAGGGATGAACATTCTCTAATGTCGCAGGTGACGTTACATCCGTTTGAGAAATGGTTGATTGACTTTGTGGGTCCAATTTAGCCTCAAGGAAAGAAGACGGGTGCGCAGTACATCATCACAGTGACTGAGTATATGACAAGGTGGGTAGAGGCACAAACTGTGAAGGACTTTACAGGCATGACAACAGCAAAGTTTATTTTTGAATATGTGTAGATAAGAGTTGGCTTTCCAAATATCTTGATGAGTAATCGCGGTACACATTTTCTTAATGAAACAATCAGTGTGTTGACAAAAGAATTTCAGGTGTATCATGAGAAAAGTATTCCTTATCATCTGTAGGCTAATGGGATGGTGGAAGAATTCAATAAGATACTAGAGAGCGCATTGACGAAGCTCTACAATGCTCAGAGAAATGACTAGGATTTGCATGTACCCATGGTAGTATGGGCCTATAGAATGACTTGCAAGACACTGACTGGGAAAACGCCTTTCAGAGTCATGTATGGCATAGAAGTTGTGATGCCAATGGTATACATTGTACCTAGTTTTTTCATAGTGGCACTCACATGAATGGTGGATTGCGAAGCCCTGGAAGAGAGCCTCGCACAACTAGCAGAGCTTGAGGAGGATTGATTTCTAGCTACATTTCATCAACAATTTCCAAAGGAGCACGAAAAGGCATGGCATGATTGGGATATCAAACTACGCACCTTCAAGGTAAATGATATGGTCTTGTTATATGACAGTAAACTTGATAAATTTCCAAGGAAATTTAGGATGCACTGGCTAGGGCCATATGTCAGCAATGAGATTACCGATGGTGGATTAGTTCAGCTAGTTAAATTGAATGGAGAACCCTTCCCAGGGAAGGTCAATGGCACTTGATTGAAGCTATACACCAGTGATCCAACTAGGTGACTATATGAGAGAAGCACAGTCTTATCTCTTTAGGTAGTTGAAAGGAATCGCGAGACTATAAGCTACACTACCTGGGTTGGAGAGCTGCGTGAGTGGGGAACTGCGTGGAACAAAGAAATGTCAGACAGCCTGCAGAAGTGCACAGGAAGCTACTCTACTAAAGGCATAACCGCACAGGATCACCGGAAAGTGATCGTTAAAGTCACTGTTCATGATTTGATGATGAAAAAATGGCCAAAGGGAGTGGGGGGGACACATTTAAGTCAGAATTTATGGACCAGATCTTTGAAAACCTGCTGCCAATCAGGCATTAATGAATTGACTTTGGGGGGAATGGTCGGATTTGAATTTGAAAGTGCCTATAAATACAGATGGCTACCCAACGAAAAACACTTGGCATTTTGAGAATTGAGTTGTTGAGTTCTCAGGTGCACATGAACTGTTAAACCTTTGAAGTTTTCCTAGCAAGCTCAGTATTTGAGACATTGCCACAGGAGACACAGGAGTTGTTGCATAGTATCATGTCGACGCCTGAAGAAGCTATGAGCATTGAAGTGGTGACAGCCGAGGGAGATGTTCCAGAGGTAGCTATGGAAATAGACGGAACTGCCCCTAACATTATGCCTATGGAATTACCGACAAAAGTACCTAAATCCTCCAGGACACCCCAGCCAAGGCCTACGTTGACCTAGGATGGCCCAAACTCGAAGAAGGATAAGCATGAAATGCAGTTGATGTGCGTGCATCACCTAGGAGGCACCCATAGTCGGGAAAACCCACCACGCAAGAAAAGGAAAAAATGATTAACCTAGAGCCGGAAGAAGAGATTGAAGAAATCCCCATGGATGATGACGATATTGCAGTGGAAACAGAGGCCATTGAAATTGAAGGGCTGGACCCCATATCTAAGTTGCCTGAATACATTCCTCCATGCAAGGGAAAGATGAAGGCACCCAAATATATTGACAAGTGTAAGGTCATCCTACACACACCCCTCTTGCCAAACCAAATTTTCTTTAAGGGACAACACTTAGGGTGTGTCCCCCTTTCAAAGTTGGAGGACTGGGACTTAGCTAACACGGAGTGCTTCCCTAATTTAGCGAAAGACCAACTTATGCACTGTTTATTGCAAAAAAATACTGGGGTGACCGCATTGGAGTTGAGGAAATGGTTGAGAGTTGTGGATAGGGCAAGCCTACTAAACCTGTTATGGGTGTCGCATTACAATCGTGCACCTATTATGGTAGTAGTGATCAAGCAACTAATGTGCTTGTTGCATGACAAGTGTCTATGGCTAGAGGAGCCGATACCCATCATGGACATGCTGATCCATAGGATCACGCGGCTACCATACACAGGAGAAAATCTGGCCATGGCGTTTGGCAAAAAGGCTGGCAAGCATGCACTTACCAAGGAAATGAAGGAAAAATTCAAGCTTGTGAAGAAGCCGTATGGCTATGCCATTTCAAGTATCTGTGATCCTGTGGTCAGAGTGGCTATGCAAATCTTGGTAGGGAAGGTCATGCGGAAGTGTCGTGCAGATGAAGTGTCGACACCAGTGATAGCTTTGGCGGCTGAGTGCGCGAGGGAGTTCAATTTAACTAGGCGCACTACCTCTGTGGTGAGTTCCTTGTGAACTTCTGCGATGCAGAAGATCACAAAAATACTTTTCACTACGGATGGCTATTGTTGTCCATAGTGCTAGTTGCGTGAGAGGTACCGAAACACAACCAGTTTCCTCCAGTCGGACCGGAGCTACCAGAGGCAGCGAAGTTCGCTTCACTGTGGGCAATGAAGGATCCTCAGTGGATAAAGGACAACAAGATATTCTAGATCTTGATGGAAATGAGAATACATTTGACTATCAACCACAAGCCACAGTTGAAACCTACAAATTTTGAAAAGTTGCAGGAATACATGGAATTCAAGGTTGACTTCCACCATGTCTCAATACAAGCATGGATGGACCCTGAGAAGAAATGGCATGACCTACCATACTTATCAATAGACGATGCAGTTGCAATAGTCCTCGAATACTGGCCAACAGATTAGTGTAATGCCACTAACTCAATGGCGGGGTCTAAAAAGACCCCTGCACAACAGAAGAAGGAAGAAGCCAAGCTGAAGATGGAGCAACTAGCTGCAAAGAGGAAAAAGGAGGTCGATGCCAAGGGCAAGACAGAGTGCGCTTTTGAGTAGCAGCTGGGTGGACAAGCAGGCAAAGAGGAGCGCGACTCTGACCAGAGTCAGAAGTCGCCTTCCTCGGGGACCAAGATGATCAAACGGAGCAAGGAGGAGCGGACCTGGAGACGACTCCATTCTGCACCAAGCTTACCAGACATCTAGAGGAAGTAAGGCCATGGAATAAATACAAGGCTAGCAAGATGTCTGTAGACCTGATCAATAGGTGATACGGTGTGGGATGCCACTACGAAATTGTTGCAACAGTTCAACCAACAACAACAATATGCGTTGGGTGCTATACAGATGGGTCTACATGAGCTACAAATCCACGCATCACAGATATAAACCAGCGCAGCGCCTGACACCTTAGAAGCTGTAGGGATGATGCGTGGAACGGATCGTCGAGTAATAGTGCTTCCAGATGGAGCACTAACAATAGAGACTAAAGCTAACAAACCCACTCTTAGTGAACTCAAGAGAGTTGAACTCAACTTGGTCACACTTCCGAATGAGGCGCTTTACCTTTTGCAGGGCAGTGTGATCGTGAAACTTCGAGCCCATGAACAGTGTGCCTTACAAGTGATCAACAAACAAAAGGTAAACAACGCCCAACTAACCATGCAGAAAGACTTCTCCCTTAACGTTGTCAAAGACATTATAGACAAGAACCAACACATTACCACCGTCGTGATTGAGGCGTGCAGGAATGTCTCCGAGTTGGGCATTCCCAAGGCTCAACCAATAGAAGTAAGGGTTCGAATGCTGGTTGCTAGAGTGCGGGATGCACGAACTGAATTGGCAAAGGTTCAGCTGGAGCTAAAACTCAAAATTGTAGAGTTGTAGTTAAAGGCCTAGCCTTCGATTTTTCCAGAGACCAGAGAGCAACACGAGACTGCTGTGAAAGACGCAGTAGCAGTAGTAGAAAGCACAGTGAAGGATGATACCATGCTCTTCGAGTAGTCGCTCGAGGTAGTCACCTACCTTCAAGAAGATCCTAGGGTACATCGGTTGGAAACATAAGCATGAGCACTGCAACATTGCTATGACAAAGTTAAAGTGACAATGCGCATTGTCGCCATTATGAATAGCTTAGCTAAGTTGCAGGAGGCCAAGTCATTGAAAGAGGAGGTAGATGCAGCTCAGCATAAGGAAGCCGTGTTGAAGGCTCACTTGAAGCCTTGGTTGGATGAGGCCTACTCGATCGTAGCCACTATTGAAGGCAAGCTAGCCAGTCTGCAGGAGACTCAACAGAAGATTAAGTCAGGCAGTGCAGGGCCAACGATAGAGCAGTTGGTCAAGGAGATGAAGCAAGTGGCAACACAGTGAGCCACCGAGGTAGTAGTTATCCAAGTCGAGCTAGGAGGTCTTCGCGACAAGATCTCTACGCCAGTCGAGTGACTCAAGGGAAAGTCACCATGTTTGTGTTGGGGCCCTATTGGAAACAGGTGCCCGAGGGGTCAATTTTGGGGTTAAAAACCCAAGTTTGGGGCAGAATGCCTGAAGTTTGTATAAAGAAATGTAAAGTTTCTGCATTTTGTGGCTGCGGAGTGTGAAGATATCTAAAGTCAAAAAGGATTTTCCGCCTTTTGTGGCCACAACCACTACCCTATTAAAACATGCTCCGGTAAAAAAATTGAATGGGTTTGATCTTTCACTTCTTCGAATGATCAGTTTTTATCTCAGGGATTTTAACTCTATGCCAAGTCAAATCTTCAATTCTTCATGGTCAATACCCCCCTTGAATAAATCTCTGTTGCATGATTCATTCATAACCCAGTCTAGCCCTTCATTCATATCCTTCATCGAGACTCTTCCAATACTCATAAACCTTCATGGTGCCCTATGCCACACATATAATCACCCCCACTCTTTACCCCTCAAAACCTTCCATCACATCTTTATTCCTATTATAACTCTTTTATAATATAAATTCTTTGCAAAGCACGCATGACTTAACATCTTCGCACATCCTCGTTGCATACCTTTATTGTATATTGCAGGTTGCATTGATCAAGGGCAAGGCCTATCTCTCATGAATAAATGCAATGCGATTAGGCCTCCAATCACAAATCACAATCGCACTTTGTTAAGACCCAATGCCCAAGCTTCAACGTTCCGTGAATGGTGGACCCATCGATATTATTAAGTGCAACATATTTTATTTTGGGTCTGGAGCTCCTCGCAAATCGCAATTGGCAAAACTCTACGATCATACATAAGGCGCGATGTGAATAGCAGACTCGTCAGGATTATCAAGCATAATACATATATTTTCAGGTCCGCTTCCCCAATCGCATGTTGCAATCGACAAAACCCAAGGTTTATATATAAGGCGCACTGCAATATATCAGACCCGACAAAATTATTAAACGCAACATATATATTTTCGGGTTCGGCCTATCGCAGATCACAATCGGCAAAGCCCAAGGCTTATACATAAGGTGTGATGCAATTAGCGGACCCGACGATAACTATAGACCCGGGTGCATAAAATTTGAAGTCTGGACTTATGGTCCAGCCACGGGTTTTCCCATGTTTTCCCATGTATTCAAATAAAATGTTGTGGTCTGGGTTTTAAGAGGAAAATTCGATAGGGGTGATGTTGCATGTGATTTCCTGTTGCGATGTGCGATTTTGACTCAATTGCCTCACAGCCTTGGCTGAACCAGGGGTCGATTCTTTCACACTCACTCCTTTTGATTTCAATACACCATATCATTTCATAAAGTTTTAATGAGGGCAAGATTTGTTCTTAGGCGTTTCTATCATATGTTTCATAATCATAAAGATAATGTTAATTATCTCTGCAAGCAAGGATTAAAGGACGCATGAGCTGATCTGAAGAGTTCATATATGCAGGTGTTTTCTAGTTAAAGATCCAGCTTTAGGCATTCTCAATCGGGTTTCCATGCGTTGCCTGTGTATTCTGAAAGTGAAGTTGTCCCAAGTTTCATCATGAAGAGATGACACGTAGTCATTCTCCTTTCCATCAGCATCCGTTCATTCCCCCCCCAAGAAGTAGAACAGTCCAGAAAATGTAAGTTCAATGTGTCAGCGGTTACACCAATTGTTCTACGTCTGTATAGTTTGATTTTTATATTGAAAAGAGAAGGGAGGAAAAGTTAGGGGAAGACCGAGGGTCAGTTCCTTCTACATAAGTATTACCTCCGAAGATGAGGGGAGAACTTTTTTTTTGGGCATAATAACTTTTGATTTATTGTGATAATAAAGAAGACTATTTGGGTCAAGAAGGAGCCTTTTTTAGATTCATTTTCCTCTTCTTTCATGTGTTTGGAATCAAGTTGTTTTTGTTGGCATAAATATAAATGTGTTTTGTTTTGTGCATATTGATAACGATACAACTTATGACTAGCCTTGGTTATTTGAATGTAATTCTTTATCATAGTTAATTCATGAGCAGTCCCTGATTTGAAACTATGTTAAACATCAGTTGCAAGTTTAGTTGTAGGGATAGGAATGTTCATTCCTATGTGAGTAATTAGCTTGCAATTAAGCTTTAATACAGCCTTGTTCATTTGTGAACTCAGTATTTGATTCATTTGGACTTGGAATCTATGCATGATGTTTAATCTCTTTTTTTATACTCCTACAAGATAGATTAGAATAGTTAGGACTAGCATAAGTAGTTAGAATTAGTGTAGATAGGATTTGATACAAATAGGTTAGTTTTTTCTTTTGTTGATTTAATTGAAGTCTTCCCCCAAGAAGCAATATTTCAACATCTTTAACAATTTATGAGATCCTTTAAAATCCGTTGGAACTAGCCACTTCAAACAAAAGCAGATCTAATTGGGGTCTGCAATCGAGTTAGTTCCCCTTGTTGGCATATCAAAAAAATTTCATGTCAACACCGCCCTTAGTCTTGATAGGTTGTGTCATGTTTCGAGATCTTCCCTTGGTCCATGAACCATGGGATTGTATAAAAAGAAGGTCTTAGAGGAGTTTAAGTCCGAGAAGTAAGTGAAGTAGAATTACTGGATGAGTCTGTAAGGGAATAAGAGTGAGAGTCTTAGGGTAGGAAGAGGCTCTGCAGCTGAGTGCATAGAGGCCTAGGGTAGAAGTCCATAGTTGAGTGTGCCAACCCTTGCAGCTGTGTGCGCAAGGCATATAGAGTCTGCATTGAGAATTTGAATCATCAAGAAAGAGAAGTATTTTTAAATTAATGTATACTTTCCATCTGTGTGTGTTATTTTACTGCTGTTATGAATGTTGCGATTATGCTATGCTGAATACTAGGGTTATGAATTAATGCTATATTGATGCGCGAATCTATGTATTTCACTTTGTCATATGAATGTAAGTAAGAATATATGTTTACGCGAAGATACCTGTAATGCATGCTAAAATTAACCAATACTTAAGCTAATGTGGGTAGAAATAGAAGTAAGGATAATTATAGAGGCGTGTAAGCACATAATCTGTCTATTTAGGGTCCGTGAAGGGTGATCAAAGAATTTCGCGGAGGATCCAAGGACGAATAAGAGAAGTACATTGATAACCCTAAAGGTCTTATCGATCTACCTGAAGGCAGAGTGAAGGTATAAAAACTGACATCATAACCATCTCAGGGTGTGGAAACTTGGTTCCTTCATCCCCCCATACTGCTTCGAGTGAGACTTCAGTCCGCACTCCATGGATTGATGTTGAAAGGGCCAGTAGTGTAGGAATTTTCTTGGCTGCGTAACAGTGAACCTGGGTGAGGGCCCGTCAAGCCAAAAATGGGAAAGTGTGTCCATGGACTTTGTAGGAGGTCTTCCTATATCAAGGAAAGGTCACGACTAGTTGTATGTCATAATGGATCGGTTTAGTAAACTATGTATTTTAATGCCTTGTCCTTTGGGGTCGTATCGTCCTGCTGGAATGTTCACCATGATGCATTTTGATGCGTTGTTGTCTGTGAGGGGTGGATTGCCTGTTGTTTTAGTTCCTCTTGGAGGAGGTAAGCACCTTCTATTTTTTGAAGTTGAAGTTTTTGGATTGCATATATTCCTTTTATCTTCAATTATTCTCTAATGGATGTCAAGCCTACCCCTTCCAGTGCTTCTTCTATGGCACTCTCCTCTCGTGTTTTCTTAGTCACTATTTGTTCCATTTTAGTATCCTCTTGTGACTGCTCATTTTCCCTGTTTCTATGATATGCATCTCTATCCCCTTGTTCCCTGTCTACTTTGTTTTTCTCGTCTTCTCCTGCTTCATCTCCTGTTGGGTAGTTTAGATCTGATTTTTCTTGTATGTTGAGTAGGGCATCGAATTGGTTTTAATTTTCCGTAGTTTGCTGCTCCCTTTTGGGATTTGTCCTTTTCCTATTGTTCTTGTTCCTAGAGTTGACTCTGGTGTATCCTTCGCTATCCTTTTTCTTTTTTGCGTGATCCATATTTGAGGGGGTTTATTTAGAGGACAGTCTCTAAAGAGATTGTTGCGTTCATGAAACTTCCTACACCTGAAGGGGATGTGTTCCTAATCTATACTTTGTAGCCAGATTTTGTCCTTGAAAATTAATTTTATTGCATCTGGGAGGGCTTTGGAGACATCTATATAAACACATATCCTGGCATAGGAAATGTAGTGTTTGTTTTTGGTTCCCTTAGACATTTTTATATACTCCCCCAGCTGGTCTCCTATGCCTTTTAGGACCGAGGGAGCCCAGTAGTCCATCAGCAAGGAGTAGATCCACACCCAGACTGGTACTCTTGTGAAGTCCTCCTTCTCCTGTGTGAAGTTGTCTTTCCAAAATCTCGTGTATAGGCCTGGTGAGTTGAAGAAATAAGGACCTCCTTCGAAGATTATGTCTCTGTCTTCTAAGAGGTCGAAGATTACTATGAAGAATTCTTTGGAACCTAGCTGGAGTTTGATTTCCCCCCAAGTGTCCATTTACTTTGTATCCACCATTTCATGGCTTTCTCTGTCATCCAAATTCCCATGAATTTGCAAATGAGTACATGTTCTCGCATGTATTCTCTGTAGATCTCCACTCCTGAGCCTTGGATTTCCAGCTCCGAAATTTTATTTGCTATGGGGTTGCAGTTATTTCTTGTTTTTTTCCTTTGTTCTTCCTACTGCCCCTTACTCTTTGCGGTGTTGGCCTCAGTGGAAGAAGGGTTGGCAGACGTAGTCCCTTTCGCTGCATGTATCTCTTTCTTCTTTCCTTTCTCAGGCCTTGTTTCTCTGTTTTTAGGAATATCTCCCGCAGAGTGGAAGGTAGTGATGGAGGCTAGTTTAGTGAAGAATGATTCTCGATCCGGGAGGTCGAAGGGATTGTCTAGGTTCACAACCACTGATGCTCCTTGAGGGTCCTGATCTTCACAATAAGATCATTTAAAAATTATTATATTAAACTATAATTATAATAAAAATATAATATATTCACTATAACCAAACCATACTAATTCAAGAATTTTAAAGCCAAAATCTGAAATGACACATGGATTTTGAAGTAATAATGAAGAAGGTGGGAGTTAGCATATGTGTGAGGTGGAGTGACGTAGGAATGATGGAGGAGCGGGAGTTATAAGGGAAATGAAACCTTATAATAAAAAAATTTGGTCACGACATAAAACTTAGAATCAGAGTTCGGAGACTTTTGTAATATCACAAGTTTTAAAAGGCACACGAAATAGAAACTCCAATACACCAATGTTTTGATATGAAATATCAAAGATTTTAAAAATCAGAGATTTAAATCGGGGGTTTCAAAATCAGAAATTTTAAATCGGAGCTTTCAAAATTGGAGGTTTTGTTTCAGAGCTTTCAATATTAAAAGTTTTATTTCAGAAGGGAGGAGGTGAGGTGAAGTGAGGTCCAGCTGGAGTGGAAGTAAAAATTCTACAAAATGAGCTAAAACCATTTTGCAATTTTTAGATTTAGGGTTTGGTAATTTCTTTTAAAACTAGGAATTGGAATAAATTGCCGAGATCCGACAAATCATTTTTAACTGTGCTGCAGTTTGGCTTGGTGATTTTATAATGAAAAATGAAGAAATTAGTAAAAATTAACTAGGGATTAATGTTTACAATGAATTACTAATTTAATTACAAAAATTAAAATAATATATATTTTGTACATTTTTAAACTGAGGCAGTGAAAATTATCGAACTTTAGATGAGCACCATTTGCGAACGATGTAACCAATGAGACAAAATAAGTACCAATGGAAAGCTAGTGAAAAGTCAAACTCAATGAAGCGATAAAAATAGAAATATGACCAAAAATAAACTAAAAAAGTAGCAAAATTGTAGGAAACTTAACCAAAATAAAATATTAAAAAGGTGATTTAGCCAAAAATCTATGGAAAGCGTCCCCATTATTTGAAGTAAATAAGTAACAAATGGGAGGTGTTGGGTTTTCCTTGCAATAGGTTGATACAGTGTCAATCCATTCATTAGAGTTCCTTTATGTCTATGAATTGGCTCAAGTGCAAGGCATAATTTTGAAATGGATGAGGATGGGTCTCAATTCTAGGTTATTTTGGCAGTATATATAACCCTCAGAGTTGATACTTAAACTAAAGAAAGCCCACTCTTTGTGGTGCAACCCCCTTTCGTGTGTTTCTTGAGGCACCTCCCAAAAACCTATTCAATAATAACAGTTAAGACGTGCATTTTTAATAGTTGATATTATGCCAACTATCTTCTCATAAATCACTACAATGATCTTATGATTGTAGGCATGTTTGGAAAATACCACTTTGCACCAAAACCTATTCAATAATAACAGTTAAGACGTGCATTTTTAATAGTTGATATTATGCCAACTATCTTCTCATAAATCACTACAATGATCTTATGATTGTAGGTGTGTTTGGAAAATATCACTTTGCAACCAAAATAGATTGTCATTTTCTCCTTTTCATTTGAGTAAATATTGTAGTTTTATATTTACCCTGCATTACGGAGATAGTCAACTTGCCCTTTGTTTGGCTTCCTAACACTAGGGCCATGCATCCAAGGCAACATATGGTTTATAATGAACCAAATTTGATATTAGAGTTGTATATAACATATTCAGGGACATGACTTAAATGAGGATGTGCCAAGCTTTCTAGTAAAGAATTTAGAAAATCATGCATTAGCTCACAGCAACGCTTTGCAAACAGTGTCTGCGGCTTAAATTAAATATAACTTAATTAAATTAAAAAATAATAAAGAGAAAATTTTCATCACAAAAATAAATAATTAATAAAATGTTGTATTGCTAAATGCCGTTAAAAAAAATAAAAAATGTGACATGTACACTCATATCTATATATAATAAAATAATAATAATAATATAGTCATTTTAAAATTGAAATATGGAGACCTCAACCAATCATTTTACAAATAGATATATTTAAATAATAATAATAGATAACAAAAATTGAATTCTATAGATTAGTCACATAAATTTTTGATAAAAAACAAATTAATAAACAATCAAAGCAAAATTGAATAGATAATACCATACCTATTATATGTATAATAACCATCTACACATAAAATATTTTATTTTAAGATGTAAAATAAAAAAACATATACCCTTTTCTTTTAATACCTTGCGGAAAGACGACCGATACTGCTGCATTTTTTCTCTCCTATAGTGCCTCTTTCATTTTCTCGTAAATGTCTACTCATAAGGACTCATTGTTTTCTCCTTCTTCCCTCGTGAGAGTAACGCTATATAGGGGTGAATTGATAGAATTGATACCACACAAACAATTTGCAATGGAGTAATTCAACAATTTCTTTCGATTTGACAACATAGAAATCAATGGCCACTCATTCTCCATCTTCAACGCGACTTCCATCTTTTATCATGATTGTCGTGTACGTATAGAAATGCATGTAAAACACACAACTCACACGTTGTTAGACATATTTTAGTGGGAGAGAGAGAAATGATCTTCAGTTTGTGATATCATTATTGCTTCTATGCATCATGGCTACCCCTCTGCCTGCAGCAACCTCCATTAATTTCCAATTTCCATACCCACTCATCATGAGGAAGAAAATTTTAGTGAAAGGTAACCACCATAATCAATTTTTTTCTCTGTTAAAATGACTTAAAAATAAGTCAATTAATTCAAATTGCTAAACAAAATACATGTAATAAATTATTCTTTAATATTTGTAATCAATTAATCTATAATATTGATTTATTTTTTTAGTTATTATTTTAATTTTGTAAATATTATTGTAGCATTTCAATTTCTCTGTCGAAATTATTAAGACATTAATTGAAATTCTTTCATATTTTATTTTTATGATATAAAAGAAGGGAAAAAATATTCCTAGGTCACTATAGTTATGTTGACTTAACAAGTCAAGAAGTTGGTAGCGTGGCAAATGTTTTGGAAATGAGAAAGGATGTGAGTAAGAGCCCAACAATCCAAGAAAAAGTGGTTTTAATCTTCAACCCCTCTTAGTATTGTAAAAGTGGTAGAATTTTTCATCCAAAGGTGTTTTGGGAATAGATCAACTCCCATTTTCACTTGGGAGCTCATGAGAATTACTTATTATCTTCACAATGTTCATTTTCTTATTATCGTTGCTCAAGACAAAGGACAATTTTGGTTGGCAAGAGTGAGGTTGATCACTTCCTTATAATACCTTAAATTTCTTTTCTTCTCTTGCTCCTTATCATCCCACAACTTATCTTTAAATTTAGAAGAATAGTATTTTTTATATTATCTTTATTCTCCAAGATGATCTCCTTCTTTACCCCACAATGATCGAGCCAAGACCAGGCATCCTTGTGTCATCCTCACTTGACCCGGAGCCAGGGGTTCTAGCTAGAGCTAGAAGCCCAAAACTCGTCGCATCCATGTGGTAAACCTTCTTCTTATACATTAAATACCTAACCATGTTCATACTTCCAATGGGGAAAAAACTAGCTTCAATAAGAGGATACTGTAGGAAGTATTTCCTTTTCTTTGATCTTGAGGTTGTAGGTTCCAAATTCTTTTTTGATCAACTCAATTTTCCTCCATAATTTTTGAGATATACTACAACCCCAAACCTCACAAACATATAAAATAATAGTGGTGATGGTAGTCTTAAAGAGGAACCAATTTTTGTTTTAAACCCAGAATTGTTGTCCATTTTATAATAAACTTTTCATCCTTCAATGATCCTTTTGTCAATGCTACAATTCCAATTGAGCTAATAAATGTCAATACTTGAATATTTATATGAAGAAACTTTCTCCAAATAATTATTATGATAATATCATAGTTAAATTTTTTAGATGTAATTATCATAAATAATATATTAAATATATAATATAAATTTAAATTGAAATATGCTTAATCAAGCATCCGTCCTTGGTATATTTTGTTTGCTTTTTAAACCTTATAAACTCGAAATATACCCTTTTCTAGAAGGCCAGAATTTTCACTCCTCTTGCCACGAAGACCAACAGCCACCGTGGGGCTGACGCTATACGAGAGTGAATTTGATACCCCACACCAACAATTTTGAATGGAGTTATTCAGCAATTTCTTTTGGATGTGATACCACACCAACGGATGCCCACTCCTCACGTGCTTTGGAAGACTCTGGTCGCCCGACGGATGCCCGCGCCTTACGTGCACGCCACTGCTGCGCTCTAACCATCGAGTCAAAGTATTGTAAAATAACCAGAAATTGTGATATACACGGAATTCTCTCTCTTAAAAAAAATACCCTCATGTGACATGTCGTGATGGTGTGGTCAAAGTATTGTAAAATAACCAGAGATTGTGATATACACAGAATTCTCTCTCGTATGGTGTGGTCAAAGTATCAGTGATTCTAGTACTCCACCCAATCCTTATATTACAATCCATGTGAGTGTGAGTTAATTAGTCCGTAGCCGACGAACGTTGAGTTCGGAGTGAGTTAATTAGTCCGTAGCCGAGGAACGTTGAAGCTTACAATCGAACAATCCAATGGCTCGCAATCCGGAATCCTTGCACGCCCTCCTGCTTCCCTACCCAGCGCAAGGTCACATAAATCCCATGATGCACTTGGCGAAGAAACTTGCTTCCAAAGGTGTTACAGTCACGTTCGTTAACACGCACCACAGGCACCAGCAGATCACTAAGGCTAACAACCACAGTGCTGAACAAGACGACCCTCTTGGGAAGGAAGCGCTTAATGTTGGTCTTGATATTCGCTCGGTTCAAATCTCTGATGGATTACCTCTGGATTTCGATCGGTCAGCCAGATTGATGGATTTTGCGCGCTCTGTAGATAATATGGCAGGAGAGTTGGAACGACTCCTTCAAAATCTCAACAAGACAGGGCGGGCAATTTCTTGTGTCATAGCTGATAGTGGACTTTCCTGGTCATTTGAAGTCACAAAGAAATTAGGTATTCCCTGGATTTCGTTTTGGCCACAGCCTACCTCTCTTTATTCGATCCACTATCACGCACATATGCTGGAGGATCTCCGTCGCAATCTTTATGAAGGAACCGGTAAGGTTTCTGGGTGCTTTTAATAGTTTTTTCGTTTGAGATCCTGCTTACAGAAGCTTGCAGATATATTTGCGCAGGTCTTCATTAGTAGGCATCTTATTTAATTTTATTTTGGATTTTAATTATCATCAGTGCGATTTATCTGCAGCTGATGAGGGCAGCATTTCGATTGATTTTATTCCCGGCGTACCAAACTTAGAAGCAAGAGATCTTCCGTCCTTCGTACGTGAGTCGGACCCCTCGTCACAGTACATTCTTGAGGTGATGCTTAGGTGCTTTCAGGTATGTCGCGAAGCAGATTGGGTTCTTGGCAATTCTTTTGACGATCTCGAAAGAAAGGAAGTGAATTTCAACCCTCCGGTACTGCATGTTGGTCCGTTGCTTCCCTCGGGTTTTTTGAACGGTGAACATTCCAAGGACATGAGAGTTGGAACGAGCACTTGGACAGAATGTGACTGTTCCGAGTGGCTGGATGCAAAGCCTAATCGTTCGGTTCTATACGTTTCTTTTGGGAGTATGGTTCATGTGACTAAAGCTCAGCTGGAGGAAATAGCGATGGGTTTGAAGGACAGCGGCCAGTTGTTCCTCTGGGCTCTTCGTCCGGACATAGTCTCTTCAACAGTCTCAGACTGCTTACCCCACGGTTTTCTGGATGAGATAAAAGGGCAGGGGCTCGTTGTTCCATGGTGCAATCAGCTGCAAGTGTTATCCCATCCGTCCGTTGCGGGATTCGTTACTCATTGCGGATGGAACTCAATGCTTGAAAGCATAGCTGGTGGAGTTCCCATGGTAGGTTTCCCATTGTGGGCGGATCAATTCACCAACAGCAAGCTCATGGTCGATGAATGGAAAATTGGATACAGATTGAGCGGTGGGAAAGGACTGATACTAAAGAAAGAGATATCCAGAACTATCAGAAAATTGTTCAGTGACGAAGGGACGGAGGTAAAGAAAAACGTCGAGGCTCTAAGAGACAGTGCGAGGACTGCCGTGCGAAGAGGGGGATCTTCGGATATAAACATTGAGAGCTTCCTAGAAGGTTTGAAGGGGAACCGTATCGGTAAATAGCTGCATGATAGTGAACCATCTCACACATGTTTATCACTCGTATGTCGCATGATGTTTTAGCTGAGATTATAAATGTTTTAGTTGAATTTATAAATGTTTTAGCTGAGTTTATTATATATGTTTTAGTTGAATTTCGCTGAGTTTATATATGTTTTAGTTGAATTTCGCTGATGTTTTAGCAGAGTTTATAAATGATTTAGTTGAATTTATACAAAATTCTTTGTATAAATTGGAAGTTATTTAAATTAGGAAGGAAAAAAAACTGAAATTGAGCGCTATTTGATCCTGTTTTTATATCTAAAATGTGTGGTTTCAAAACAATAAAACGACTTTAATTTAATTTCATGGTATTCTAATATGTGCTTCGTTCCCTTTTTATCTAAGTAGAGGATGATTTAATAGATTAAGCTGAATTTTAACAATGAATTATTATAACTATTTTCGTTTATCATAATCGTAAAGTTTTATATAATTTTTGTTTTTTATTTTTTTTTAATAATGATGGCTATTATTCACATCATTAAAATAAATAAATAAATAAATAAATAAATATTTATTTGTTTTACAATTTAGTTGTGTATTTACAAATTTTAATAGAAGTGTTTTAAAGTAGTATATTTTGTTATGAGTTAAAAAGTTAAATAAAGTAAGAGAAAATGTTTTCCCAAAATTTTGTGGGTCCCCTTAATAGTTGGATTTAGCAACCATTACTCTTCCATTCAGGTTTAGCCAAAAAGGACATCAAAAAATACATGGAAATTGTTTAATTATGTAGCTATTGACATTTACTTGCATTGATGCTTGGTGGGAATTCTAACCAAACAATGTTCATATATAGAATTCTAAGACATATGGATCGCCATAGAACATAAGAGAACTAAACATAGAAGATAAAAAAGTGAGTGGCCAAGTGACATAATAGAATATTAGTCTAATATTATGACTTGAAAACGAGCATTGGAGTTGCCTTGGTTTCAAGTTGACCGTGCAAAGCCATCGAATAGAGAAAGTGAAGTTGTCGTTTGAGAAACTTCTTAGGCTTGGGAGTCCACCTGAAGGTGTTTCCAATGATTTCAATATCAAAGAAATATGGTCTGCCACCAAATTCCCTTGCTCCCAGTTGAAGGATATTGTTCCTCACTTTAGGCTGAACATATTCAAAATGGTAAGTGACACAGTTCCAGCCAAATAAACACCAACATCAAGAAGTGGATGCTCTTGTCTCACCACCCCGAAAACTACCTTGACACAACCTCAAAGCCATGAAAGGACTTATAATAACCAAAGATGACCAAACTAGTGTATGACCAGACATAATTGGTGTGAGCCGCAATGGAACATGTGGTTTATAATAATGGCGAGGTGAAAATATAGGTAAATAGGGATTGGAATTTGATTGAATAGGCCATGTTAGAAAGGCTTCGTCAACCACTAAAAGGGTGATTGGCCTTAGATATTGTTGTAGGTATTCTTCTTGTAGACACTGATGTTGCTAGTAGGGAAGGCATATAGAGATGTGCAAAATATTGTTAGGAAGATTAGGCACGTGATTTTTTCAGAACCAAATGGAAAATGTGCCTCGGTACCAAACACCACATAAAAGGATCGAACAATTGAATGAGGCATCTTCAGATTTAGCAATTTTGGAGGGAGTGGAAGGTAACACAGGGACCAACTTGAATGAAGGGCGTATCATTGTGTTATGTAAAATAGGACGAAAAACATGGATACGTGTAAAAATAAGCCATAATACCAAACCAAAACAATGTACAGTAAACATCGAAATGATTATGAACACTGAAGCACAAAGGATGTAAATATAACAACTAACCTTGACCAAGTTCGTAGAGTGCCAATAGTGGGGAGCCATAATGGAGTACGGGTGTGAAGATGATTACAAACTTGACGACATTGTAGAAAATATGCCACCCTCGGAAATCTCATTGTCATAGAAAATCCGCCACTCTCGAGCGAGCTTCCGGACTTTATAGGGAGAACTTATGACATGAGTATCAAAAAGGTTGAAGAGATTACATGAACAATCAAGACCGAAAAAGGGACATGTATGTGTGCCAGCACATATTGTTATTACCCACATTAAACACCAAATTCATGTGCAATGAATTCATGATTAGTTTCAAAAGCCAATGACTATGAACCAAGACAATCTCAAACGAATGCCCTTCTCCCACCACCTTCTTGCATTTAAAGTGATTTGACAAAATAAGGTATGGTGTGAGTTAATTAGTCCGTAGGCGAGGAATGTTGAAGCTCACAATCGAACAATTCAATGGCTCGCAATCCATAATCCTTGCATGCCCTCCTGTTTCCATACCCAGCGCAAGGTCACATAAATCCCATGATGCACTTGGCGAAGAAACTTGCTTCCAAAGGTGTTACAGTCATGTTCGTTAACACACACCACACACACCAGCAGATCACTAAGGCTAACAATCACAGTGCTGAACAAGACGAACCTCTTGAGAAGGAAGCGCTTAATGTTGGTCTTGATATTCGCTCGGTTCAAATCTCTGATGGATTACCTATGGATTTCGATCGAGTAGCCAAATTGATCGATTTTATGTGCTCTGTAGATAATATGGCAGGAGAGTTGGAACGACTCCTTCAAAATCTCAACAAGACAGGGCTGACAATTTCTTGTGTCATCGCTCATAGTTCACTTGCCTGGTCATGTAATGTCACAAAGAAATTAGGTATTCCCTAGATTTTGTTTTGGACACAACCTACCTTTCTTTATTCGATCCACTATCACGCACATCTGCTGGAGGATCTCCGTTGCAATCTTTATGAAGGAACCGGTAAGGTTTCTGGGTGCTTTAAATAGTTTTTTGTTTGAAAACCTTCTTACAGAAGCTTGCAGATATACTTGCGCAGTTCTTCATTAGTAGGCATCTTGTTTAATTTTATTTTGGATTTTAATTATCATCAGTGCGATTTATCTGCAGCTGATTAGGGTAGCATTTCGATTGATTTTAATCCCAGCGTACCAAACTTAGAAGAAAGAGATCTTCCGTCCTTCGTACGTGAGTCGGACCCCGAGTCACAGTACATTCTTGAGGGGATGCTTAGGTGCTTTTAGGTATGTCGCGAAGAAGATTGGGTTCTTGGCAATTCTTTTCACGATCTCGAAAGAAAGGAAGTGAATTTGAACCCTCCGGTACTGCATGTTGGTCCGTTGCTTCCCTCAGGTTTTTTGAACGATGAACATTCCAAGGACATGAGAGTTGGAATGAGCATTTGGACAGAATGTGACTCTTCCGAGTGGCTGAATGCAAAGCCTAATAGTTTGGTTCTATACGTTTCCTTTGGGAGTATGGTTTATGTGACTAAAGCTCAGCTAGAGGAAATAGCGATGGGTTTGAAGGACAGCAGGCAGTTGTTCCTCTGGGCTCTTCGTCCGGACATAGTCTCTTCAACAGTCTCAGACTGCTCACCCCACGGTTTTCTGGATGAGATAAAAGGGTAGGGGCTCGTTGTTCCATGGTGCAATCAACTGCAAGTGTTATCCCATCCGTACGTTGCGGGATTCGTTACTCATTGCGGATGGAACTCAATGCTTGAAAGCATAGCTGGTGGAGTTCCCATGGTAGGGCTTCCATTTTGGGCAGATCAATTCACCAACAGCAAGCTCATGGTCGATGAATGGAAAATTGGATATAGATTGAGCGATGGGAAAGGACTAATACTAAGGAAAGAGATATCCAAAACTATCAGAAAATTGTTCAATGACGAAGGGACGGAGGTAAAGAAAAATGTCGATGTGAGCGCTGCGGTGCGAAGAGGAGGATCTTCATATATAAACATTGATAGCTTCCTAGAAGGTTTGAAGGGGAACCGTATTGGTAAATAACTGCATGATAGTGAACCATCTCACACATGTTTATCACTCGTATGACGCAGGATGTTTTAGCTGAGTTTATAAATGTTTTATTTGAATTTATAAATATTTTTGCTGAGTTTTTTTTTCAGTGAGAAAAATCTGTATAGTATTATATTAAGACAATATAAAGAGTACATATGAGATACAGCAAGAGATAAACAACTAGCAACCTTGCAATCATATGGAACCAAATCTTACAGATATAGGGCCATCACCGTGAAGAACAAAAACATTGACATAGCAAATAGTCTGTCAAAATGCAAAGAACTAATTCAGATAAGAAAATACTAAAAGCCAAAAGGAGAAAACTGAGAAACATATATGGATAAGAAAGAAAGCAAAAATGTTCAGATCATATTCCCGAGATGAAAAAATCCTGAATGAAGCATGTATTGTCTCCCTCAGATATCATCAAGGACCAAGCACGAGGCTCAACAGACAGACCATCCTTAGACAGACGGTCCGCGTGATCATTAAGGGAGCGGGGAATGTGCTTGATAGATGGCTCAACTAAAATATTCCAGAAATACATAATCCGGTCCATCCATCCAGAAAGATGAGGATAATTGATATCGCAGGCACCCCTGGCATGGTCAATCATGACTTTCGAGTCAACAAAAATAGAAATGTTCTGAATCTCCATATACGCACAGAAAGCAAGAAATCCAGCTAGAGCCCTTGCCTCAGCCAGGCTGTTAGTACCTCTCCCCCGATAAAAAATATTGCAACTTCTCATCCATAATTATATTAACCCTGCATCCACATATATTGGATTTTTCAGCCCCGCCAAAGAAAGTCGCGAGCAAAGAAATGAGAGGGACTGTCTCGTCAATTTTTCGTTGCACATTCTTCTTGGGATCCTTGACAGGCAGCATACCGTGTGTGGCTAAAATATGATGTTTTAGTTGAATTTATACAAAATTCTTTGTATAAAATGGAAGTTATTAAATTCGGAAGGGAAACAACTGAAATTGAGTGTTATTTGATCCTGTCTTTATGTTTAAAATGTGTGGTTTCAAAACAACAAAATGACTTTAGTTTAATTTCATAGTATTCTAATATGTGCTTCGTTCCCTTTCTATCTAAGTAGAGGATGATTTAATCAATTAAGCTGAATTTTACCAGTGAATCCTTATAACTATTTTCGTTTATCATAAGCATAAAGTTTTATATAATTTTTGTTTTTTATTTTTTAATAATGATAGTGGTTATTCACATCATTAAAATAAATAAATAAATGAATATTTATTTATTTTACAATTTTAGTTTTGTATTTACAAAATTTAATAGAAGTGTTTTAAAGTACTATGTTTTGTTATGAGTTAAAAATTTAAATAAAGACGTTGAGAGAAAATGTTTTCCCAAAACTATGTGGGTCCCCTTAACACTTGGTTTTAGCAACCATTACTCCTCTATTGAGGTTTAGCCAAAAAGGACATCAAAAAATACATGGAAATTGTTTAATTATGTAGCCATTGGCAATTACTTTCATTGATGCTTGGTGGGAATTCTAACCAAACAATGTCATATATAGAATTCTAAGACATATGGATTGCCATAAAACATAAGAGAACTAAACATAGCAAATACAAAAGTGAGTGATCAAGTGACATAATATACTATTAGTCTAATATTATGACTTGAGAATGAGCATTGGAGTTGCCTTGGTTTCGAGTTGACAGTGCAAAGCCACTGAATAGAGAAAGTGAAGTCTTCATTTGCGAAACTTCCTAGGCTCAGGAGTCCACCTCAAGGTGTTTCCAATGATTTCAATATCAAAGAAATATGGTCTGCCACCAAATTCCCTTACTCCCAGTTGAAGGATATTGTTCCTCACTTTAGGCAGAATAGATTCAAAATGGTAAGTGATAGAATTCCAGCCAAATAAACACCAAAATAAAGAAGTGAATGCTCTTGTCGCACCACCCCCACAACTACCTTGACGCAACCTCAAAGCCATGAAAGGACTTATAATAACCAAATATGACCAAACTAGTGTATGACCAGACATAATTGGTGTGATCCGCAATGGAACATGTGGTTTATAATAATGGCAAGGTGAAAATATAGGTAGATAGGGATTGGAATTTGAGTGAATAGGCCATGTTAGAAAGGCGTCGTCAACCACTAAAAGGGTGATTGGCCTTAGATATTGTTGTAGGTATTCTTCTTATAGACACTGATGTTGCTGGTAGGGAAGGCATATAGAGATGTGCAAAATATTGTTAGGAAGATTAGGCACATGATTTTTTTAGAACCAAATGGAAAATGTGCCTTGGTACCAGACACCACAGAAAAAGATCGAACAATTGAATGAGGCATCTACAGATTTAGCAATTTGGGAGGGAGCAGAGGGTAAAATATTGACCAACTTGAATGAAGGGCCTATCATTGTGTTATGTAAAAATAGGACTGGAAACATGGGCACATGTAAAAATAAGCCATACTACCAAAGCAAAGCGATGTACAAGAAACATCGAAATGACTATGAACACTGAAGCACAAATGATGTAAAATAACATTGGTGGTTATTCACCCCTCCTGGGCTACATCTCCTTGGTCCGACTTCCAATGGCTTGGGCCTCTCTATTATGCTCAAGTTACATCATAAGTGTGTTTACAATGCTCAGTTGCCTCTCAAAAATTGTCTCAATGAGTTCAACATACTCAAAAATGGCCATCGAACCTCTTTTTGCATCCAATTTGGATAAGAACTTAAGAAGTTATGACTTCTCCCAGTTTCACCACTAATTGTTCCACAAAATCCTCTAACATCGACAGAAAAATACATTTTAGCCCCAAAATTTGCTAACCGAACAAGAATTTCACCACAGTGCGGGCCATATCCTGTCAGCTATATCGCAAATTGCAATCGGCAAGTTAAGGCGGGAAAATATCTTGTTTTAGTGGCGGAACACTGTGATACGATATAGGCAGATGCAACGGAATATTAAACTGTGGTATAAAGAACCATCGCGTCTAGGATCTTTTCGCTCATCACATTTGGTAATTGGCTATGGGCTCTTTAACATAGCGAAACATTTGTGATGCAATATCATAGACCCATCGGAACATAAAACTGCAACACAATGACATATCACATTTGGAACTCAAATTGCGCCAGTGTTAGGATGATACCTATTCTCCCCTTCACCGATTGGGATTGTGATTTGTGATTGCCTCATCGCATCGCAACCTTGAACCTGCTAGGGGCCGATTTGAAACACCTTTTCCACCTACCACTGCAATATGAAATTTTGCGAGATCCAATGTTGGGCTTCCACTTGGTGCCTCCTTATTCGATGAAGACTTGTCACATCATCCTAATCCTGCCATGTAGGAAAGTCAAACCTGAAATTTGACTTTCTCTAACTTTTGCATACGAACTTAGTTTTGAGTGTCGTTCACATTGTTGGATTCAGAATGATAAGCTCTTCAATATCAAGCTGAGTTGCACAAGATTCTAACAGTTTGACTTTGAGCATAATTTTGAGCATCTGATCACTCCTCCCATTGTAAGCCTTTTGGACCCCATAAGGATCACTTTAAGTTATTGAATAGATGAGGGTATTGTTCACTCACCTTCCTCACTTCAATCCATTTGGACTTTGATGGATGCGTACTTTGAGACCCATCTAAAGATAATCAATATTTCCTCTTTTAGTTGTCCTTGTCCTTTTGCATCAAGGTAGTCTAGAGAAAAGTCTTCAATAGATGGAATTTGAACATTATATCCTTGATCTTCAATCAAAGAAGGTTCATACAATCTTAATTTTTCATCATTAAAAACAGAATAGATTTTCATATATGAAGGCAAATCAAGCATGAAAGCATTATTACCAATCTTTTCTAGAATTTTAAATGGATCATAAAGAATTGGTTTCAAATTTTTACCTTCACATTGAAGCATTTATTTGCTAATGTATAGCCAAAATTCATCACCTACATGAAACTAATGATCCACATGATGCTTATCGTGCCTTGCCTTATACTTGCCTTGACTACTTTCTAGTTGTTCTTCAACTGTTTGGTGAATCAACTGAATTTTATCAATGAGATTATTTTCCTTGTCCATCTCACTATGTCCATCTATAGCTACATCTTTCTCAAAGATGAAATCCAAAGGGGATTTAGGCAAATACCCAAGACATGCCTCAAAAGGTGGAGTTAGAGTAGAAGAGTGTTTTGCTCGGTCATAAGCATGCTGAATATAATGCAACTATTCATCCAACTTAGGATGTTTTCTGCAATATCCTCTTAGCAAATTAATGATTGTCCTATTAACCACTTCAGTTTTCCCATATGTTTGGGGATGAAAGGATGTAATTTTCTTCAATTTGGTGTCCATCAATTTCCATAAACATTACCAAAAATTCCCAACAAATCGAGAATCACAATCACTTACAATATAAGTAGGCAATCCAAAATGAACCCATACATTTTGAAAGAAAAGTTGAATTGTTTGTTCAATTGTAATTTGTTGTTTAGAAGGAATTAAGATGCACATCTTACTGAACCTATCCACAACTACATACAAACAATCATGACCTTTCCTTGACAAAGGAAGATCTCTTACAAAATCCATAGAAACACTTTCCCATGTTCTTGAAGGCACTGGAAGTGGTGTGTACAATCCTAGTTTCCTATTACTAGGCTTACTGATTGCACACAATGATAAACCTCTTATAAAACATAATGCACTTTCAAGCATACGAGGCCAATAAAAATACCTATGAAGATTTGCCACTATTTTACTTACACCAAAATGTCCAACAATAAGAGAAGTGTGCGCTTCCCTTGTGACATTTACTCTCTCTACCTATGGAACACAAAGTTTTCCCAAATGATACAACAAATTATCATGTAAATTGTAGTCTAATTCCTCAACTTGGTGACCTTGACTCAAGTTTAGATATACCTCTTGAAATTCAATGTCTTGTGCGCATTGTTCAACACAACTTTCAGGCAAAACATAATTATTCTTGAGTAAAATGGATATATTTGCAACCGGTCTAGAAAGCATATCTGCAACTCTGTTATATATAACTTTCTTGCACCTAATTACCAAGTGGAATTGTTGTAAAAATTCCATCCAATGAAAGTGCCTTGACTACTGCAATTTGGTTTGATATTGTAGATATTGCAGAGGCTGATGATTGGTGTGAATAATGGTTTCTTTTCCAATCAAATAATGCTTCCATTTCTTCACCATTAAAAATATCAGAATGAAATGAAATGGGCTTACCATGTTGTAAAAGAACTGTACCCATGGCATAGCCACTTATATATGTCTGTATTTCAAAGGGTTGTTTCAAATTCAGCAATGCCAAAACTGGGGCTGAATTGATATTTTGTTTCAAAGCATCAATTTGTTTTTGATGTTTTCCTCCCCACTGGAAGACAACCTTAATGTTGGTCAATGCATGTAGTGGAGTTGTTATGGAGGAGAAATTAGCAATGAACTTCCTCCAGTACTGCGATGCTCCTAAAAAACTCCTTACTTCCGTGACTGATTTGGGTATTAGCCAATTCAAAATGACTGAAACTTTAGAGGGATCAATCTTCAGCTCACTTCCTCCAACTATGTGGCCCAAAGAAACTAAGGAAGTTTTCAAAAATTCACATTTATACATATTTAGAAATAATTGTTCTTTTCTCATGATATCCAGAACTTTCCTAACATGCTTGACATGCTCTTCTAATGATTTGTTGAATATCAAAATATCATCTAAATAGACAATTACAAACTCATTAGGAAATGATCTTAAAACATCATTCATGACTCTCATGAATGTAGCTAGAGAATTACAAAGACCGAAAGGCATAACCATCCACTCAAACAATCCATGTTTGGTTTAAAAGCAATCTTCCATATGTCCTCCTAAACTATTCTAACTTGATGATGTCCACTTCTCAAGTCTAATTTAGCAAGATACTTTGCATTTTCCAACTGATCTAACAAACCATCTATTATGGTCAGTGGGTATTGATTCTTTATTGTTATCTTATTTAAAGCTCAATAATTTGCACACATGCACCGGGTTCGATCTTTCTTGGGTACCAATACAATTGGTGAACCATGTGGCAAGGTAGAAGGATGAATTACTCCTTTATCTAACAATTCCTGGATTTTTTTTTAATTTCTAAACTTTCCAGAATTGGCATTCAGTACATACCAATATTTGGGAGTGGACAGTCCTACTGTAGCTAAATTTCATTTTGAACTCCTCTCTTTCATGGTAGTCCCTTTGGTTTTTGAAACATTTCCCCATATTGATTTACCACATCAACAAATTCATCTTTCAAATTCACATCACAACTTTCAAAGGATTCCTTTTGCGTGTCATTCTTTTGTTTGATCATGAGGAGCTCGAGACCCTTGCTGGAATTAACCAATCATTTCATTTCACCTACACTTGCTAAACATAGATTAAGTTTGTTGAGATGGGCTCTCATAATGTCATCCACTCCGTCTTTGAAAAAAATGATATTTGTTCTCAAATATGTGGAAAACAACCTTCATGTCATACAAATACAGACTTCCCAACACAATTCCTGAGATATAAAATGGCACAACTTCTAATTCAACTTCATCAATGAAATTGGCAGTGATTGCAAATTTGAAAACACATTTCCATGTGACTTGCAAATTGGCACCCTTGGTTATCCAACCCAATGGATACAGTTTATGATGAGGCACAGTTTCCAGACTCAATTTCTTGACTAAATGAACATAAATTAAGTTGGCCTCAGATCCACTGTCGAACAACGTATCGATTTTTGTATACTTGGAAATAACTTGGATATGGAACAACTCAATTCAGTTTCCTTCATTTGAAACATTGTGAGAGTTATTTTCCGCACTGGTACTTTCTACAAATGCCTTTTTGCTGACCTCTATGCTTTATTTTGCGACAACTTTTCCTTTGGTGACTGTGGCTGCGATTTTTGTTTCATCCTCTGACTCTAAACCCATGTCTTGTTGTTCCGCAACACTGCTCTTATGTTTCCCTTTATTGTTTAATTTCTTTGGTCGTAATTCTGGATGAAGCTTCCAAAAATGTGCTTCATCATGTCCTTCATTGGAACAATTCTTGCACACAGGTCTCTCCCCTTGTTTCTTAACATAAGCATTTTTCTTCTACTTTCCTTTAAACTTCTTCCCTTTTTCAACACTTTGAAATGGCTTCTTCTTACCATCTTCCTATATATTTTTCACTCTTTCTTCGAGGAGTGTAGCTTGAAAACATACCTCATCAAGGTTCCTGGGACGAGACATAAGAATGGTATGTTGAATATAGCTATGCGACCCTCCTATGTATTTCAGCAAGGTATCTTGTGACTGTAATTCTACTCCTAACATAAGAACTCTTTTTCTAAACTCTTGAGCATACTCTTGCACATTTTGACCTTTCAATTGTCTGAAATTTTTCCAATTCATAATGGCTTTTTTAATATGAGCTAAAGGGTAGAACTATATTTTTATAGTGGTAATGAAACTAGACCAAGTAATAGATATCTTACCATGTTTCTTGATCTCGTCTTGAGTCCTTGATTCCTACCATACATGTGTTTCACCCTCCATTCTCAATGAAGCGAACTGAATCTTGATATCATCCTCTCGAAGGTTCTGAATTCTACATTACACCTCTAATTGACGAATCCAATTATCTAGCTTCTTTGCATTATCTTCTCCATTTTACATAGGCAAAACAAATTTAAAATCAAGCTTCAGAAAAGGTGATTTACCAACCCCTTTTGAAGAATGATGATGAGTATGAGTAACGGTGGTATTTGTGGAAGAGTTTGAATATGCTTTCAAAGAAGAAGATGATGGATATGGTGGAGGCTTGTCTCCATTCCCATTATTTCCTTTTCCTTTATCTTCTTTTCCATTACCTCCTCCTGAAGAGCCTTCTCCATTGGGAGGCTTGGAACTTTATCCATGTAGTCTATTGTTCCTCTCTTCATAAAGGACCTTAACCATCTATGTCATATCAAAGAAATCCTTTATGAAGGTCTTCTAGAGGAACAACAAACTACATGGAGAAAGTTCCAAGCCTCCCAATGGAGAAGACTCTTCGGGACCTTAATCAACTCTGTCATATCAAAGAAAGACTTTATAAAGTTCTTCTAATCTTCTTTCATGATAGGTTCTCCTCCATGAGACATGGTCTTTGAAGACTCAACTACAACTTGAGGTTGTACTGGTATTGGAATCTCAACTGCAACTTCTGCAACTTGATGTTGAACTGCTGTAGAGGACTTTGGGAACCTTGCTCTTCTTCCCTTTGATCCAATTTCAGGACTGTCAACCAACTTTCCTTCACCTCTTTTGAGATTTAACCTTGTGAGCATGACATAAACTTGCAAAAAATTAAATCCTTCTTTCACAAAGCAAATCTAGTAAGAAAAACCAGTGCTTTGAGACCAAACATGATCTGAATTGGAGCAGATTAGAAATGTTGTGCTAATTTCCCATTTAGAAATAAACCCAAGATGCTGATCATTTGATTTTCAAGTGCTTAAGGATTCAAATTTTTTTTTCCACTAACAGATTCCCCTGAGAGTTTCTGAAGTAAATGTTATAAGCAATTTAACATAAAAACCATATGTTGAACAACAGAAATATAAAAACAATGAACATCAATATACAACACACAACAAGAACATGATAAAGGAGTTCACCCCTCCTGCGCTACGTCTCCTTGGTCCATCTTCCAATGGCTTGGGCCTCTCTATTATGCTCAAATTGCATCAAAAGTGTGTTTACAATGCTCAATTTCCTCTCAAAAACTGTCTCAATGAGTTCAACATACTCAAAAATGGCCATCCAGCCTCTTTTTGCATCCAATTTGGATAATAACTGAAGAAGTTATCACTTCGCCTAGTTTGTCCCCTAATTGTTCCACAAAATGCTCTAAAATCGGCAGAAAACTACATTTTAGCACTAAAATTCACTAACCGAGCAAGAATTTCTCCACGCCGCAGGCCATACCCTATTCGTCATATCAAAAATCACAATCAACGAGTTTAGATGAGTAGAAGGTCTTTTTTCAGAAGTAGAACACTTTCATACGATATAGGCAGATCTAATGAAATATTAAACTGTGGCATAGATAACCATCATGTCTGGGGTCTTATCGCTCGTCACATTCAGTAATTGGCTATGGGCTCTTTAACACAATGAAACATTTGCAATGTGATATCACGGACCTGTCGGAATAGAAACTACAACACAATGATGTACCATGTCTGTAACTCAAACTATGTGAGTGCCAGGGCCGATACGTATTCTCCCCTTCACCGATTACGATTGTGATTTGCGATTTCCTGATCACATCGCAACCATGAACCTGTCGGGGGCTGATTTGAAACACCTTTTCTACCTAGCGTTTAGATATGTGATTTTGCAAAAGCCAATGGTGGGATTCCACTTGGCGCCTGCTTATTCCCTGAAGACTTACCACATCATCCTAATCCTACCATTTACGCAAGTCAAACTTGAAATTTGACTTACTCTAACTTCTGCATACGGACTCGGTTTTGAGTGCCATTCACATCGTTGGATTCAGAATGATGAGATATTCAATTTGAAGCTGTGATTGAAAAGATTCTGACACTTTGATTTTTGAGCACCTGATCACCTAAGACCAAACATATGCTCAACATTTACTCACATAGCTCACTGCTCTATATTCCCTTTAGTACTCTGTACATTGCTTTATCATAGGAAATACTTCGCAGTGCTACATCGTGGTGCAACACCAATAAACTGTCAATTGACGACCTTCAATCATGTCAAGCCCCTTTTGTTTTCAACCCTCATCAAATATCCGCTTCTAGGACCAGGTGTTGTGACTAGAAGCTTAGCCTTAAGGCACTAAACCCTTTAACATTGTTCCGGGGGACTTTTCTCCTTTTTATCGTGCTTTATCAGAGCTTGTCCTCTATGGGAACTTTATTCACAAACAGATAGCGAATTTTGATTGTCCTTGGCCCTTTTTGTTTTGGCCTATTTTCGCATTTCACTTCATAGGATCAAGGGCAGTGACCGAGTGCCATGACCTGAGGCGCTAAGTCTTTCAGCATTATGTCGGGAGCCTTTTTCCTTTTTTAAGGACTGTGCAATTGGTTGTTAGGTCCCTATAATACATGTGATTCCTCCATTACTATTGTCATTGCAGCCCTTATTATTATTATTGTGCCCCTATTTTCCCCATATTGTTATTAGTGTGCCCCATAGAAACCCACTATTGTTATTGTTGTGCCCTTATGTTATTACTGTTATGTTGGCTTGATTATATTGTGACCACTTAGACTTCTATATATAGAAGGGAGGTTTAGTCATTTTTATCATCCAAGAATTATTCATTTGTGTAATGTAAAGGAGGTTTCCCCCTCAAAGGGGCTAAATTCTGAGGCGTTGATCTATCTTTTCTATCCTTTTGTGAGCTGGTTTCATAACATTTGGTATCAGAGCTTTGGATTCTAGGGTTTTGCCGCTCCAAACATGTCATCATGGAATATTTCCTATAACTTTGTTTTTGTGATGTTTCATAAGCTAAAAACAAAACCCATTTGAGTTGAGATTGTTCTAAATGTCGGGTCCGAATTTTGGAGATTGTCTCACTATGTTTTCGGAGATATGATCTGAGAAAGTTAGGGTTTTTGTAGACTCCCGAATTACATTTCAAATAGGTG
>APFE031128817.1:0-24356 GCA_000404065.3 Pinus taeda
AAATAATCAAATGCATGTACCATGCATTCACATCCTAGCAATGAAATTACACATGCAACTTGTTACTTGCAAATTCCTCCTGCTAAAGTTGTTGATCCTACTTTCTCCTTACACTCCCTTGCTTTCCTTTGCCTTCCTTTTCCAATCAAAGTGAATGATAGAGTACTCCAAGAATTCTCTAAGTGTGCAAGAGTGACTGAGAGCCAAAACTAAACTGACAAAAATATTGAATTGTTTCTCTGATGTCTTTTTATCATTGATGTTCCCTTTTTTCTTTATTTTACTTTAGTTTCCTATAATTTCCCTTACTTGAAAATTTGTGTCTCTTCACCTTCCCTTTCTCCTATTTTCCTTTATTTCTCATAATTAAATTCCAATTAATGCCTCTTTTCCTTTGCCAAATTCCATATCCATTATTAAACCACAAGTGATGCCCACTATACTATTTTCCCACCATTCAACTTGGAATATGTGTCCCATGACCTTTTTCTTATTTTATTTATAGGGAAAATCAACCAGGGACTATTACATTTTCCCTACATATCATGTTTTGTAGTGGGGAAGGAATCCACTAGATTGCCTCATTTTTACATGATGTCATCCACTTCAAAAATTTCTTTTTCCTCTTCATTTATTTTTCTTATGCTGAAGCCCATGTATTCTCACTGGGAACATAAATATTTCCTTCAACAAATAGGGTGCATGCCTTTGAATAAATTCCAACATCAATATAAGAGTGAACTAATTGTATTCTACTTTCTTTTTTGATCCATAACCACATCAAATCTCATGTATCATTGTATATCTCTTCTTCAAGCCACTATTCATGATGATATGGAAATACCAATCCTTTTCAATGAAATGATCATATGATTTCTTCAACATTACATGTACCTTAAAGGATCCCATCCTCCACATATAATGGTCAATTTCATTAGCCCCTATTTTAGTAAAAAGAGAACTCAAAGACTATATACTCCAATTGTAATAGGTAAGATGGGAAGTATTTATTCTTCTTTATCTTCATAACTATAGTCACTCCATGCAACATAGTTTGATAAGTAATCTCCCTTGAAACTAATATGTCTAGCAAATGTCTCGGTAATAGACAATAAACCTTTGTATACCATAGAGTATTATATAACTTAGAATTTTCTCAATATATTGATTGTTGATCAACTCTATTACTTTTAATGGCCTCTTCAAAAAATTGAACATGACTTACCAAATATAATTTTCATACAACATTACTATGAACTTATCACATAGAATCTTGTATCTCAATGTGAATTTGGTTTTCCATAGTTCTAGCCATATTACAAGAATGGCAACCTCACAAAGCTTCCAATCCAAACCTATTCCTAGAAAGGTGTTAGGAGCATAAATCATATCCAACAAATACAAGTCTGTAGGAAACTCTAGAATTTTGTTTTTCGCACTTCCATGAATTTTCTAGTTTTTTAAAACCAAATATCTTGAAATTATCTAAAAACAGTTAAATATTGAACCCTTATAAATAAACTCAAGGATTAGAGGTGGGCTATGATGATTAATATTGATTTGTAGCATTATTCTCACCATGTATTCTTCACATCAGTAATATTAAGGGTTTGAAATATGTCCTCGATTAGATCCTAGTATAATACTTCTGAAGTTTTTTTACTATACCACTAGTCTTACATTATTTTGGTTGGGTCATGCTTATCGATGAATTTCCTACCCATTCACAGCATATTTTTATTGGAAAATCTAGAGACTTGTAGATTACAACTTATTTTCCTTATCTTGATAATTACTTGTGATGTTAGTTAGCCTTTTATTAGTTCTTTAGCTATGTTCATCAAGAAATTACCAAAAACAATGAATATCACAAAGATACAAAGTACATAGGATATAGGATCCAAGCTAGGGAAAAACCCCTCCAAGGGGAAAACCTAAAAAAAAAATCTTCTCTTCTTATATAGAATCTTCTTACAAAGAGACTTCCAAGACCCAAAGACCAAATCCAACAAACCCTCCAAGCCCCAAGTTAGCCCCCAACAATATCTCCTTCAAGGCATTTTCCAGAAATTCGATACTGCAACTTCGATCTGTGTAACTGCTTCACATAATTTTGACCCTGCAACTTCGACCTCCTACAACTGGAAATTTCACTAGCAGCTTCAAAGACCCTAATAGCAAGATAAGAAAAGATAAACTTCAAACTTTGACTTTTTCTCCTCTTCTTCACCCTCCTAGCTACTCTTTTTCTCCTTCACTATTGTAGATCGAACTTGTGCTTGATGATTTTCCAAATGAGTCAAGCTCCTATCCTTTATATAGTCTTTCTTGAGGGTCAAATTCCATCCCTTTAGGCCAACTTGATCTGCTCCTTGGGCCAACTTGGTATTGGGATTATAAGTGGTTTTTCCTTGACATAAAAAATATTTTTCTTTATCACAATGAGTCCAAATGGACTATGACACATGACAAAACTTATTCTTTATCCTAGAAATACCTAGAAAGAACTAGAAAACGTAAAATCACAAATAACATTCTTTTCAACACCCCCTCTTAAATAGGAGGTATTCATAATCCATTACATGGTACAAGGAATATAAATCTTGGAGCATTCTCATAAGAATAGTCAGATTGATAAGCCATCTTTGTGAAGCATCTATATCATAACTAGTACTATCCTTGAAGCTCATAACTAGACAAGCTCATTCTTGTTCGAGAGCATTATGCTAGGAGGCTTTATGTGAGTTGACACACTACCTCTAATGCACATACCCCATTAGGATGTCCACAAGGTATGTCCTTTTAGGATTATTTTTATCTTGGATTCCTAATATTGGATCCTCAAAGAATATCGGTCCTCTTCGACTACTCTTATCTTGGATTCCCTACCTCATCCTCAAAGAGCAACAGTTAACAAATTATTTCTCTAGATTATACAATCCACAAGAAGTTATAATCTAAGATGATTATCCAATCCTATGGACTCCATTCTTTCTTTATTGACTTCACTGATACTTATAGTTGTTAGTCGTAGTATAGTGTCTGACCCATAAAAACAAGAACTATCCAGCATCACTTCTTTCAATTAGGGAGTAGATGTCTACTAAACCAATCTTGTCTCTTAGATACTCCAACTTCTTTTTTGGTAATGCTTTAGTAATAATATCTTCTACTTGTTCATTAATAGGGATATATTGCAGCTCCACAACCTTGTCCCATACTAGACTTCGAATGCAGTGGTACTTGTTGTTTATGTGTTTTGTCTTATAATGAACATCGAGTCTTTAGTCAGTCTAATACAACTTTCATTATCACAATGTATATGAGTAGGGTTGAGCGGTCCTTCAAATAAAACTAATAATAGCTTCCGGAGCCAAACAACTTCTCGACAGACTTCACTTGCAGCAACATATTGAATTTCAACGCTACTTAAAGCAATTGTATCATGTTTTTTGCTTATCCATGAGGCCATGGAGGATACAAGGTTGAAGAATCCACCTATTTTGCTTCTTATATCTATCTCACTATCACCCAAATCAGAATCTTTATATCCCATGAGTTGGATTTCATTATCAGTATACTCGAGGTAGTGACGAAAGGTTCCATGTAGATATCTTAGGATCTACTTGGTTGTAATCCAATGATCATGTTTTGGATCCATTTGAAATTTACTGAGGACATTTGCTGCAAAACAAATGTCTGGTCTTGTATTTACCAAATACATTAAGGTCCCAATCAATTGTCTGTAGCAAGTAGGATCCACCATATTAGATTCTAAATTCCACAATTTCTTTAAATTGGTAATCATAGGAGTCATGATAGGCTTTTTTTCCATGATGCCAAACTTTGAAGAAACTTGATCACATTTTTACTTTTACCAAGATATATCTCACTAGGACTCTGCTAAAATTATAATCCCAATTAATAATGCATAATCCCAATATCCTTCATATAAAAATCAACTGCTAAATAATTCTTGCATTCCTGAATTCAATGCTCTACTCCTGTAACAAATGGATCATCCATATACAAGAGTATGATAACTGGTTCACCTTAGACCACCCTGATATACAACTTAGGATCTTCAAAACTCTTGGTAAAACCAAGTCTCTATAGGTATACATTCTTCTTGCATACCGAGCTTTAGGTGCTTGCTTTAAGCCATATAGAGCTTTCTTCAACCTATAGACATGAGTCTCCCTATGATTTATTTAAAATCCTTGAGGATGCTCAATGTAAACCTCCTCATCAATAGTCCCATTCAAAAATTTTGTCTTAACATCCATTTTATGAATGTTCCATCTGATAGCAACAACCAAAGAAACAAGAGACCTTATTGTTGTATATCTAGTTGTAGGAGCAAAGGTTTCCTCATAATCAATCCCTTATTTCTGTGAGAAGCCTCTTTCTACAAAACTTGCCTTGTATTTATCAATGCTACCATCTGCATTGTGGTTTATCTTGGAAATTCATTTTGAAGTGACTTTAGATTTGTCACTTGGCCGAGGGACAATTTACTAGACATTGTTCTTCATGATTGACCGATATTATTCCTACATTGCATTCATCCACTCTTGATGTTTAATTGCATCTTCATAGGAGGAAGTTCCTGCTTTAATAAGCTTTGTCATGTATGAAACACACCCTAAATAACTTTTCCATTTTTTACTTTCTCTGGAGGTCCCTGATGTTGTATGTCCTTACGATTTTGAAGAGGAGTTTTCAACCAAGTAGCCATCTTCTGACTTTTCGGAATAATTACTTGTTATATAGGATCACAAAGACTTTTAACATTTTGTTGACTAGGTGTCTAATATTTACCATCATTTTCCCTAGAGATATCCTCAAAGATAGGTACCTCTTATTCATCAGAGTCAACTAGAACATCCTTTGATTCCTTGTAAGCGATGCTCTCATCAAAGATGACATCCTTTCTTCCTTCAATTCAATTATCCTCCTTAATATAGATTCTATATGCCTTTGATGAAGCATGATACCCAAAAAAAACGCCCTTTAGACTGGTAGGATCTAACTTCTTTCTCTTGTCCTTGGGTATATGAATATACACAGGACACCCAAATATTTGAAGATGATCCACACTTGGTTTCTTTCCTGTAAATGCTTCTTCTGTAGTCGTATTGTTGAGAATTTTGTGAGGACTTTGGTTCTGCAAGTAAAAAACTATAATACATGCCTATCACCATAGAAATTGAGGGAGATCTTGATCATGCAGCATGGCCCTTACACATTCTTCAATCGTTTTATTCTTCCTTTCAACCACACCATTTTTTTTAACAATGGAACAAATGTTCCCAATCTACACTGAGAAAAGAAAGAAAATATTCCATGACTAATGGGAGGACCACATAGCCAACCAAGAAAGCATTCCTTCTTCACCACCTCCATCCATTTAAACTAGTTTTTCATTCTCTAGAAACCAATTCGGTTTCATGAGAGGAGTTACCCTCCACCTCATTAAAATTAGTTCTACTTGTAATTGTATACCCGAGGTAGTGACAAAAGGTCCCATGTAGATATCTTAGGATATGCTTGGTTGTAATCCAATGATCATGTTTTGGATCCATTTGAAATTTACTGAGAACATTTGCTGCAAAACAAATGTCTGGTCTTGTATTTACAAGATACATTAAGGTCCCAATCAATTATCTGTAGCAAGTAGGATCCACCATATTAGATTATGAATTCCTCAATTTCTTTAAATTAGTAATCATAGGAGTCATGATATTCTTTTTTTCCATCATGCCAAACTTCTGAAGAAACTTGATCACATTTTTACTTTGACCAAGATATATCTCACTAGGATTCTGCTAAAATTATAATCCCAATTAATAATGCATAATCCCAATATCCTTCATATAAAAATCGACTGCTAAATACTTCTTGCATTCTTGAATTCAATGCTCTACTCCTGTAACAAATGGATCATCCATATACAAGAGTATGATAACTGGTTCACCTTAGACCACCCTGATATACAACTTAGGATCTTCAAAACTCTTGGTAAAACCAAGTCTCTATAGGTATGCATTCTTCTTGCATACTGAGCTTTAGGTTCTTGATTTAAGCCATATAGAGCTTTCTTCAACCTATAGACATGAGTCTCCCTATGATTTATTTAAAATCCTTGAGGATGCTCAATGTAAACCTCCTCATCAATAGTCCCATTCAAAAGTCTTGACATCCATTTTATGAATGTTCCATCTCATAGCAACAACCAAAGAAACAAGAGATATTATTGTTGTATATCTAGTTGTAGGAGCAAAGGTTTCCTCATAATCAACCCCTTATTTCTGTGAGAAGCCTCTTTCTACAAAACTTGCCTTGTATTTATCAATGCTACCATTTGCAATGTGCTTTATCTTGGAAATTCATTTTGAAGTGACTTTAGATTTGTCACTTGGCCGAGGGACAATTTCCTAGACATTGTTCTTCATGATTGACCGATATTATTCCTACATTGCATTCATCCACTCTTGATGTTTAATTGCATCTTCATAGGAGGAAGTTCTTGCTTTAATAAGCTTTGTCATGTATGAAACACACCCTAAATAACTTTTCCATTTTTTACTTTCTCTGGAGGTCCCTGATGTTGTATGTCCTTATGATTTTGAAGAGGAGTTTTCAACCAAGTAGCTATCTTCTGACTTTTTGGAATAATTACTTGTTATATATGCTCACAAAGACTTTTAACATTTTCTTGACTAGGAGTCTAATATTCACCATCATTGTCCCTAGAGATATCCTCAAAGATAGGTACCTCTTATTCATCAGAGTCAACTAGAACATCCTTTGATTCCTTGTAAGCGATGCTCTCATCAAAGATGGCATCCTTTCTTCCTTCAATTCAATGATCCTCCTTAATATAGATTCTATATGCCTTTGATGAAGCATGATACCCAAAAAAAACGCCCTTTAGACTGGTAGGATCTAACTTCTTTCTCTTGTCCTTGGGTATATGAATATACATAGGACACCCAAATATTTGAAGATGATCCACACTTGGTTTCTTTCTTGTAAATGCTTCTTCCGTAGTCATATTGTTGAGAATTTTGTGAGGACTTTGGTTCTGCAAGTAAAAAACTATAATACATGCCTATCACTATAGAAATTGAGGGAGATCTTAATCATGCAGCATGGCCCTTACACATTCTTCAATAGTTTTATTCTTCCTTTCAACCACACCATTTTTTTTAACAATGGAACAAATGTTCCCAATCTACACTGAGAAAAGAAAGAAAATATTCCATGACTAATGGGAGGACCACATAGCCAACCAAGAAAGCATTCCTTCTTCACCACCTCCATCCATTTAAACTAGTTTTTCATTCTCTAGAAACCAATTCGGTTTCATGAGAGGAGTTACCCTCCACCTCATTAAAATTAGTTCTACTTGTAATTGTATACCCGAGGCAGTGACGAAAGGTTCCATGTAGATATCTTAGGATATGCTTGGTTGTAATCCAATGATCATGTTTTGGATCCATTTGAAATTTACTGAGAGCATTTGCTGCAAAACAAATGTCTGGTCTTGTATTTACCAGATACATTAAGGTCCCAATCAATTGTCTGTAGCAAGTAGGATCCACCATATTAGATTCTGAATTCCTCAATTTCTTTAAATTAGTAATCATAGGAGTCATGATAGGCTTTTTTTCCATCGTGCCAAACTTCTGAAGAAATTTGATCACATTTTTACTTTGACCAAGATATATCTCACTGGGATTCTACTAAAATTCTAATCCCAATTAATAATGCATAATCCCAATATCCTTCATATAAAAATCAACTGCTAAATACTTCTTGCATTCCTGAATTCAATGCTCTACTCCTGTAACAAATGGATCATCCATATACAAGAGTATGATAACTGGTTCACCTTAGACCACCCTGATATACAACTTAGGATCTTTAAAACTCCTGGTAAAACCAAGTCTCTATAGGTACGCATTCATTCTTGCATACTGAGCTTTAGGTGCTTTCTTTAAGCTATATAGAGCTTTCTTCAACCTATAGACATGAGTATCCCTATGATTTATTTAAAATCCTTTAGGATGCTCAATGTAAACCTCTTCATCAATAGTCCCATTCAAAAATTTTGTCTTAACATCCATTTTATGAATGTTCCATCTCATAGCAACAACCAAAGAAACAAGAGATCTAATTGTTGTATATCTAGTTGTAGGAGCAAAGGTTTCCTCATAATCAATCCCTTATTTCTGTGAGAAGCCTCTTTCTACAAAACTTGCCTTGTATTTATCAATGCTACCATCTGCAATGTGGTTTATCTTGGAAATTCATTTTGAAGTGACTTTAGATTTGTCACTTGGCCGAGGGACAATTTCCTAGACATTGTTCTTCATGATTGACCGATATTATTCCTACATTGCATTCATCCACTCTTGACGTTTAATTGCATCTTCATAGGAGGAAGTTCCTACTTTAATAAGCTTTGTCATGTATGAAACACACCCTAAATAACTTTTCCATTTTTTAGTTTCTCTGGAGGTCCCTGATGTTGTATGTCCTTATGATTTTGAAGAGGAGTTCTCAACCAAGTAGCTATCTTCTGACTTTTTGGAATAATTACTTGTTATATAGGCTCACAAAGACTTTTAACATTTTCTTGACTACGTGTCTAATATTTACCGTCATTGTCCCTAGAGATATCCTCAAAGATAGGTACCTCTTATTCATCAGAGTCAACTAGAACATCCTTTGATTTCTTGTAAGCTATGCTCCCATCAAACATGACATCCTTTCTTACTTCAATTCGATGACCCTCCTTAATATAGATTCTATATGCCTTTGATGAAGCATGATACCCAAAAAAAACGCCATTTAGACTGGTAGGATCTAACTTCTTTCTCTTGTCCTTGGGTATATGAATATACACAAGACACCCAAATATTTGAAGATGATCCACACTTGGTTTCTTTCTTGTAAATGCTTCTTTCGTAGTCATATTGTTGAGAATTTTATGAGGACTTCAGTTTTGCAAGTAAACAACTATAATACATGCCTATCCCCATAGAAATTGAGGGAGATCTTGATCATGCAGCATGACCCTTACACATTCTTAAATAGTTTTATTCTTCCTTTCAACCACACCATTTTGTTTAACAATGGAACAAATGTTCCCAATCTACACTGAGGAAAGAAAGAAAATATTCCATGACTGATGGGAGGACCACATAGCCAACTAAGGAAGCATTCCTTCTTCACCACCTCCATCCATTTAAACCAGTTTTTCATTCTCTAGAAACCAGTTCGGTTTCATGAGAGGAGTTACCCTCCACCTCATTAAAATTAGTTCTACTTGTAATTGTATAAGAAGTGGCAGCCCTTACTGAGAAAGGAGGTTGGGAAATTTTGTAATTTAGAAGACCAATATTAAAGGATTCTTGATGAAGTGTTTCTAAAATATATTTATTTCTAAGAAGCCATTCTTGGCTAGAATTTCATAGAAGTAGTACATGTATTCTTGGGCTATTATTTGTATACATTGTTTCCTTTTGTAGATTTGGGTAAATAGCTTTAGTTTTAATTGTTTAAACTAGGTAGAATAATTTAGAAGATAGATATGTTCCAAATTTTACATAAGGACTATTTCAAACTGCAATTCTATGGATGTATGCAGATGGGACCTACATGTTCTTGGATTATTCTATACATGTTTATGATCCACGACATGGTAAAATAGTTGCAATTTTTCTTTTAGTAGATTGAAATAGATCGGTCTCCTTTAATTCCAGTAAGTTTGATTGTCTTTCTTATTGAAAGATCTAGTATCATTTGTGATATTGTGGTATGGTAAATTTGGACCAATTTTAATTCTTTTAGTGCCTATTTTGAAGGGTGATTTTATTATGTTAGGAATTAATTCAACTATTAAAGACCAAAAATTGCTATGATCTAGAAGGATCCAAAAAGCCTCAAAAATCAAAGTGCTAAAAACCTTATGGAAACAACACCATATCGAAGAGCTCGATGATATGATTCGAATGCAACTTAAACGGGAAAAATGGATTTCATATGCAAAAGTTGTCATGTTCTAAAGTTTGCATGAAACGGGAAAAATATTAGCAGGGGTGCCATGTGGCAGTCCTATAAAAGGACAAATGGAAGTACAAAGTTGACATGGAAGTATACAAATATGGCATGGTAGGTTTGACAGAGAACAAGTAGCATGATGTGATGCTAATGTGGCCGACACGTGGTTGAGCCTGAGCATGATAAATGGCACAACTAGGAGAAAACATGGCAATGCTAGCAAGTGACACATGGAATCGGGATAATGTGGTAGGTGTTAAGGTGGCATTACATTGGCAAAGGATGTGGTAGTTGAAAATGCTCTGAGTGGAACAATGAGGATGTGTCACATGGCCTAATTATAAGGAACCACATGGAAAAATTTTCAGTGGTTGGAACCATGAGGTTTAATCCCCCGAGTTGGTGGAGGATAACCAATGGCCTAGCCATTGGGCCATGAGTGACAGTTGTAACGAACCTTGCAAAGGTTATATTTAATTTGTTCATTGAATTGCATACCAAAGAGGGGAGGGCCGTGGGTTTAACCTCACGACCTCCCCAGAGCTAACCACATCATTTATCAACCTCCCACATGATTTAACAAATGATTATGCCACAGGGAGGTGATTAATTGGATTGTTGAATATATTATAAAGTTCTCTTAAATATCCCAACAGTAACCATTGGATGTAAGTTAATTGGACCGCAATAATACAAAGTTTTAATATGGTAAAGTTGACCAAAGGTGCAATGGGCTCATATGTGGATGGAACTCGTATTATTTGGATCATATCATAATTCCTGAGATGTGACCCCAATTATAGCGAGCTGTAATTTTTTAAATATTAAAACTTTATACTAATGCACCAATGTGTGGATATTTGTAAATTATTACAAAGTCATATTTTAAAGGCAATTTTAAGATTACAAACTATGTGAAAATAAGTTTTTGGAGCTCATTTTTGTAGCAACCAAAGGGGATTTTTGGTGGTATTTGAAACCACTTCTTGGTAGCTCATTTTTATTGCAGGTTTTGAAGGATTCATTTGTAATTTGGGTGGAAATTGTATATAAGGTGTTGTTGAGCCTCAGTTTTGGCAGCAAGAAGGAAGGAAAGTGGTTTACGAACACCACTACCTTAGCAACAATTTTGTAGGCTTCCTGTAGAAAATTCAAGACTAAGTGATGTAATAAAGCATATTGATTATTAGCATATGATTAATAAAGAGGCCATTCCTTTGGAGGTAGGATCTAGAGATGTAGTCCACATTGGACGAACTTTGTTATCACATGATTTTCATTTCTTGTTTCTCTTCTCTTCTCTTCTACATTTTTTTTAATTGCAACTTCATTAAAAGTTCTTAATGCTTGATTTAATTGTTAATTTTTGGTTTAAGTTTAATCATTCACACTTGAACAACTTTTACGGACCAAGTCAATTTAAAGATCCAAATCATGCCAGGCCATTAATCTAGAGAATTGAACTTTCCCAAACAGGGGAGAGGCTTATTAGAAGGAGGGCGTAAAACAATTGTTATGTATTATGGAAATTTATATGCTAAACATGTTTATCATTATTAGCATGATAATGAATATGAATTTGAGATTGTTTTCAATGAAGAAAATCTAGTCAGACATATCACATGTCAATACATTAGTACGTCTCGAAAATTTCCCATTACCCCTCTTCTTCACCATAGAACTAGGATAAGAGCATCCATAAAGTCTCAAAGAAGTCAATTATTAGTACATGATCTTGAATATCTAGTTGATATATCTTTGTTTGAAATTTTATTTCCTCTGAACTAGATCCCTCCATCCCCACTCAACCAATCTGAAGAATATAGTTTAGGGAGGAGGAAGAAATTATAATTTATGGATCTAATAACATGGGTGTAGGATCAATTCCAAGAGCCTCTAAATAAGGTTCTCATCTCAGTGACAATATGTAAAAAATTAAAGTATCCTTTATTGGCTAGGCTTGTGGTGGGCATCCTTGGTATGGCCCATAATTTATCAAAACACCTCAATAGGTTTTTTCTAAGTGAGATCCAAATGTATCTAAGAAGCTTGAAGATCATGTAATGGCAGGTATCCTTGCCATCTATGCAACACAAGGATTTTGTGTTTCATCTCTTCCCATAAACCTTCAATAATAAGGCATCCATGTGGTACTTTAGTATATCCGTTGGATGTATCATTTGTTGGAACACTTTCCATACCTATTATATTGAGAATTTTGGTCAGTAGGTTACTACCACAATCTTGATGGAAAATATCATTGATCTAGCCATGGATCCCATAGATAAGGTAAAACACTTTGTGCATATATTTATGTCAACATTAAATAGATTTAAAGAAGGATTACAACCTTCTATTAATCTACAAAAATATATTTTTTCCAACATCTTACTCACCCCCATGTCCATGTGGTTAAACAAATCTACCAGAGAAACCATACCTAATATGATTAGGAAGGCTATAAAAATTGAATTAGAGGTAATGGGATGCAAATAAGGCCATTTAAAAAGGGATAAACCTAGGAAAGGTTTAAGCAAGGATACTTCCCAACGAAAAGGTTAAGAAACGAATAGAGAGCTCCCTATACTAGAATATCTTTAAATGAGGATCAAGAAACTCATGAATGAGATCATTGAAATAAGGAGGAAATCATGAGATGTTATGTCTAGTCCTAATCCCTATGATCCCTTTATCAGAAGATCAAACCTTTCTCCCAACACTATTGAATCACTTTTATCTAACTTGAACTTAGATATCGATGATGTGGCCATGGATAACTTCTACCCTTACCAAAGGGAGAACCACTCTAAGAGAATTTTCCTATAATGGCAGGAATCCATGAATTTGGTGGAAAATAGATGGTCCATTGATGAATATTTCCTTACACAAGTTCTTATGGCTACTTATGAACAAGGCCCCTTTTAGTTAGAGAACTCCTCGATTAAAGAATTAAAGGTATTGGTGAACATATTTTTCCTTGAAACAAACATCAAGGAGAAAGAATATGAAGTGAAATATGTGGGGAGATATACACTAGGGAGAAAAGGCACAAACCCAATGCTACCATACCCAAAGTTGACTAGGACCATCACCTCAAGGAATTTTCCACCACATCAACAAAAAAATGAACCTTTTAGAGTGTCACACCCTACACTTGACGCATGCTCCTAATCCATGAGCAAGCCAATATTCTCCCCCATTGAATAATATAAAATTGTCAAGAATCTAAAGATAATGAAGGATAACATTTATGTGATGGATGTTTGCAATATGAATCCCCAACAACATATGTTGTTGATTAAGGTGTTGATGGAAGATCAATCTAACCACATGGGGAAGGTTGTAGTGACCAACCTATGACAATATAATAAAAGGAATAAGAGACGTTAAACTCATGCATTATTACTAACATTTGAAATCGTCAATCAAATGTCCATAATTTCTTGGCTAATTTTGGGGCTTCTAACAAACTAATACCCTACTTTGTTTTCCAAAAGCTTTGAGTTACACCAACCAAAAGCTCAACTAGAGTCATCTAGCTAGACCAAACTAAATTTAAGGGAGTAGGAGAATTAAAGGATGCCCTCATTAGACTAGCTATAAATATCCGAGTGCACCAAATCATTGATATAGTGGTTCTAGGCATCCTTGAAACATATAAGATGCTTATCAATAGGGATTTTTCTACTAATGTGCAAGGATACTTCACATTAAATTAGTCACATCTATGGCTCCTATAGAAAGGATCTCCCTACAAGATTAAAGTGATGAGGGAAAAGTACATGAAACACATATTCATGCATTCCCCTAACAAACCTTATGCTAGTGAATTCCCAATGCTTAGTAACTACATGTTAGATTCCTTCTATAGGAATTTGAGCATAAAATTTCTTCTATTTTGAAAAACCAATGCTTCACACTTCTCATCTTTGAATACGAGCTAGGAGAGGATGAGCCCTGTATCAATAGCTTAAAATGCATTTCCTTGTACCCCAAGACAACAAATTGAACTATTAAGCTAGACCCAAGTCTAGGTTTATAGACCTTATTCTTCAACGGATACAAGTCTATTGCAGGGACAATAGCCAAATGCCTTATCATCAACCCATCTAAAAAAAACGAGTTTCATCTCATGTATGCTTGAATTTGAATGTATAAATAATGTTGTTGAGTATGAAGCCTTGATTCAAGGATTTAAAAAATTCTTTGACTTACTTGGGAGCCAAAATCCTTAATATCTTTGGAGTTTTTGAGATAATTGTGTGATAAAGGTAAACATCATTTATTTTAAATTATGGCACCTTAAAGCATCTCTTTGAAATTCATAAATTGGTCTATGTGGAGACTATTAATATAGTTCCTGCATAGAGAAATTTTCATAAAAAATAGGAAGCCATATGTAAGAGACTTTATTTGTTTCTAGTATCATAGCATTTGATTAGGAGATAATTTCTTCTTAAATTATGGGTAGAATATGGAGGATTATCATATCACTTTTCAATTATCTTTGAAAATGAAAATCAAGATTAAAAACTAGTTGTTCCTCTTAAATTCAATCCCTTGTGGATTTTGGAAAAAAACTATGTTAAGCTAGTTAAGGGGAACTTGGTGCACCTTAGCTCATAAGTCCCCTCCTTGTTCATGGAACACTTCATTAATAATTTCAAAAACAAAAGTTTAATTTAAAATATGGGTCAGAGAGTATAGTAATAAATTTTAGGTTCATTTGAGAGAGATCGAATAGAAAATAAAATCTCTCTTCAAAGGAAATCAATCAGGTGTCTTTTTTGAAGAAGACATATATATTTTACGTGCACTCAAAGTTGAGAGGATATTATCTCAAAAGAGGAAGCTATATGGAGGTTAAAAACCTAAGTATCTAGATTCAATAGGGTATAGTAACTCAAAATCCTTTCACCAATTTGCAAACTATTAAAGAGAGAGAGAGAGAACATTGATACCATTTGGGAGATTTGGAATGTTCAATGTGAAATGAAAAGATCATTGAAGGGGAAATCCAATGTAGGGGCCCATCATTTTAGTGCTATAATCTAGGAACCTTAGGGTTTTTCTATTCAATAAATTTTACAAATTCTTAGTTTTATTCCTTATTCTATCAATTGAGAAATGAATGCCAATTTGGAAGCTAAAGTTTCTGAAAAAGAAGAAGAGCTCTCTTTTCACTCAAAAGAGGAAAGAATTTGGGAATGGAAGTTCTTCTGGTGGAATTTTATGTGGGATATATGATCTCATTAAGGAATATCTCCTTAATGTTATTATGGAATCTCAATGGTCTAGGAAGAAATTGGCTTAAATTCACCGAAATAGAAAATGCCTTGTTCTTGGGAATAAGGGCTAGAAAGGTTTATGAAGGAACCTATAATTTTACCAAACAATTAGGACCCTTAGAAAACCTTATGGAGATCCTCCTTGAGAAGATCATAAAAACCAAGGTAAAATTCAACCATCATACCATCAAATCCAAGGATTTTCTCCCTATACATGTATGGAAGTGTGACACAAGACTCTTCCTCTATGAATTTAGTCATTGATGAATCGTTCATTTGATTAATGAAATCCATGGGGAGAAGGATAATTTCCTTCAAGATTTTAGTTATTGAGCAAACAACAAGCTCATTGAATAATTTTCCAAAAAGGGCCCTTGCATCCTCCTCCTTCTCAGCAAAGGTAGAAACAATAATACCTTTTAGATTATTTATTTCTCAAATGGTATTCTGATTCTTCTTGAAATTTTCTTAATTATGAAAAAAATTGGTATTATTATCCCATGAACCTATCCAAATGGCACCATTTCAAAGATACCAAGACTCATCTTCTTTATCCCGAAGACCGTATCTCAATGAAAATAGAGATTCAAGGGAATTTCCATCATCTTTAGAGAGGGGGCCATGAACCTTTTCCAACAAAATTGCATTTATCTTTTGTTATGTGTCAATAATAATCTCCTAATATTTCTTGTTGGACAATTTCATCCAATCTTTAGATATATTATTTACCCTAGACAAATTGGTTGTAAATTTCTCCATGGATGAAGCTTTAGAATCTCTTCGAAGATGAGACCATATAGAGGCTACAAGTGTTGAATTTCAAAGGAGAGGAGGGATTTAGCTCTCTTTTTACAATATTCAATAATATATGGAAGTGATATGATAAGCCTCCTATGTACACCTAGAATTCAATAATCCATGGTTTATCAATCAAATATTTAGACAAGATAAAGTGATCCAACCTCCTAGCAATTATTTTACCACCTTTTACCATTCTTCCATGTCAAGGTAAGCTCTGAGGGTTCCATATCAACCAAGTCTTGATCTTCTAATAGGTGGGAGAAAAATCATTCTATAGTGTCCCATCTAGGATACTCCCTCCACATCTCCTTGATCGAAAGGGTAAAGTTTAGATCACCACCCAAAATCACATTTGGTGATGAGAGGGTGTCAGTAGTTAGAAGATATTCCCAATACACCTTTTTCTATGAATAGGGGTAATATATATTTAAAATGTGAAAATATGCCAAAAAAATATGGTCTTCCAACTTGACCATCATACACAAAGAAAATGAAGAAGAAGAGATCATCTTGAAACTAGGGTTCCAAGCTGTAAGGACCCCCTAAGACAAACCATCTAAGTCCATCATATAGTAAGATCGATATATCAGCTAGGATGATAAAGATTAGTAGGATTTGGAGCCTAGACACACCATTTAATGTATCAGAATAATGTTTGGAGAATTTTATTTTACCAAAAAATTGATGGGTAACAACTTTAGGGAACCACCAATCCCCTTGGAATTCAAAGAGAGGCAAATCATGGCTACCCATACTATTGGAGTTCCTTACTATAAGGGTTTAGACGATTGTATCTTGTTTTTCACTTTGAATATCCTTTTTAGCTTTAATTTGGGTTAGGGAGAGGGGAGATTTCCATGCCATGTGAGAAATAGGGACCTTGCCCTCCAACAAACGACTTGCAATAGTGCCACTTCTATAGTTTTATTTCTAGAACAAAGGAGATAAACAATTTTAAGACGGGATTTGGCTAGGGCACTATTTGACTAGGAGGGACCAAGACCTAAGCTTACAAAAATATTGATGTCAAAGTCAAACATCTCAATGATATCATAAGCACTAAATAAATTTAGCTTAGAGCTAAGAATTTTTTAACCCTAAACTACTAAAGGTGAAATTGGAAAGGGGGGGGAGAGGGGGGGCTAAGGAAAGAGAACCCTCCATTGTTCCACATGGAAGAAACAACTTTCCCTCAACAATTGGGAGAGCTAAAGAGGGGTAAGGAAGAAAGTGGGGAAGATGAGAAATCCATTACATTTGAATTAAACACAATTAAAGAAGAGGTGCATTAGCTAAGGGGTGTAGATTTTTACTGTAGATTCAAATTGCTTATGTGATATGCTAAAACAAAAGACATGAATCTACTCTACTTATCAACAATAATTAATTTATTGATTGACGAAAAACACTAAGTAGAAAAGAAAGAATTTCAATCGCACATAACACAATATTACTATGGGGAAAGAAACTGCTCAGAAACCCGACTATCTATATTGCATCAACCAGAAGATATGAGAAGAAAATACAATGCGTGTTCAACCCGAACAATTCATGCACAAGTACAATCTATCTCTCTGCTTCATAAACCAGCTCAAGCCAACAGTTAGCCAATTTTGCTGCCTTCCAAGCCCCTACTTCCTTGCACAATTCTAAGATAATTAGCCCATATTTAATTGGGAAAATCCCTCACCATAACTGCACAATCCATCATAGGCCTTATACTGATTGCATGCACCATTTGTACAAATCAGAAAATTACACAATTGATAGTACATTGTCCCTTAACTCTAATCTCAACTGGGTCTTCCTCTGAACTGACATGCATGAGTTATTTATGAGTGAATCTTTAGTTAAATGGTGGAGCACTGAAGTTGCTCCCCACCAATAGACCTCCTACTAGTTCCTCCAACTGTTTAACATAGTTTAACTGACTATAACTCAGTTAGACTTAAGAAAATTATACAATTGATAGTACATTGTCCCTTAACTCTAATCTCAACTGGGTCTTCCTCTGAACTGACATACATGAGTTATTTATGAGTGAATCTTTAGTTAAATGGTGGAGCAGTGAAGTTGCACTGAAGTTGCTCCCCACCAATAGACCTCCTACTAGTTCCTCCAACTGTTTAACTTAGTTTAACTGACTATAACTCAGTTAGACTTAGATAAAATAATTACAACTCAAAAAAACTCAACCTGCACCCCTAAAATTTAGGAATCACTGTACATGAGTCTGGAGAGGCTTCCAACTTGAATTTACTGAGACAACTAAGTCAAATTAACTTAGTTAACTATTACAAGTTGCTATGAGAATAAAATTTTGATTTAATTTCTTATTTAATTCAAGGACAAATTAAATTAGGATTTCTTGTTGCTATTTTTAACACTCCCTCTCAACAAGAAATAGATTATCTACTACCCTGATCCTATCTCTGTGAAACTTGAATTTTCATCTTGACAATGCCTTTGTCAAAATATCTGCGTCTTTCTCCTATGTAGGAATGTACTCCATCAACATGATTCTCCTCTGCACACAGTCTCGAAGATGGTGATACCAGATATCAATATGCTTGGAACGATCACGAAAAACTGGATTCTCAGAGAGTTTGATACAACTCTGATTGTCACAATAAATCATTGTTGAATCCATTTGCTGACCAAACAAACCAACCATAATTCTTCCTCATCTAGATAGCCTCAAAAACTGCTTGACTAGCAACCATGTACTTTGCTTCTGCTGAACTAAGTGCAACTAATCTACGTTTCCTATTGTACCAAGAAATGACTGCTGACGTAATACTGAAGATCCCACCTGATGTGCTCTTCCTTTCATATGGAATCCCTTCCCAATCTGCATCAATGAAGCCTTGGAGCTTTACTCCCTCTGTCTGTATGTACCAAAGACCAAACTGAGTGGTGCCTTTGAGGTATCTCAACACAGGTTTGGTTTCCTTCCAATACAATTTGGTTGGCTTAACCATAGCTTGACTAAGCTGGTTAACTGCATAACACATGTTCGGTCGTGTGTCCACCAAATACATGAGTGAACTCACAAGCTATATATAAATAGTAGCCTCCACTACTTCACCGAAAGTAGCATCCGCCTTCCTCTAGTTATCTACTAGAGGAGTCTCCATGGGTTTACTACTCAACATGTGGAACTTCTTTAGTATCTCGTTGGAATACTTTCCTTGAGAGACAAACAATTCCTCATCTTCTTGCCATACTTCCATCCCCAGAAAATAGTGCATGAGCCCTAAGTCCTTCATTTCAAAATCTCTTGCAAGGTCCTCTTTGCAATACTTGATCATTTTATCATCACTTGTTATAATCAAATCATTGACATATAAAACAATAATAAAAAATTTACCTTAAACCACAATATGGTAAAGGTTCACATCTGCTTCTCTTTTGGTGAAGCCCAACTTGATGAAATAGATATCGATCCTAGTGTACCAAGCACGGGGTGCTTGTTTTAGTCCATACAATGCTCACTTGAGTTTACACACATGCGACTTTCTATTGAAGGTCTCAAATCCTCCAGGCTACTTAATATACACCTCTTCCTCAATCATGTCGTTGAGGAATGCTATCTTTACAACCATCTCATGTATCTTCCATCCCATCTGCGTTGACAGTGCTAGAATGGATATGATTGATGAGTACCTTGCTATAGGAGAAAAAGTCTCATCATAATCAATCCCCTCCACCTGACAGAACCCTCTGGCCACAAACCCATCCTTGTGTTTCTCCACACTAGCATCAACTGCCTGCTTTACCTTGTAAAGCCATCTGGAACTCACCACTGACTTGTCTGCTAGTATTTGGACCACTTCCCAAACGTTGTTCTTGATAATGGATTCATACTCCTCAACCATGGCATCAACCTAAACTGATTGCTACACTACTTCCTCAAAAGAGGATGGCTCAATCTCTACGCTCCCGCTCATCAGAGCCATGTAGCCAGTGTACCTCTCTCATGACCACCTCTGCCTGCACTATTATGTGGATGCTCCCACATTCTCTCTAGGATCATGCAATAACTTGTCAGCCTCTTCAGTGCACTTTCTCCCATCTTTGGAAGACTCTGCATGAGTAGGTGTTTCCACTCCATACTCCTTTGCATGTGGCTGCTCCACATCATCCCCAGGTTCCATATTTGGAGCTAAAAGCTCCTCAACCACATGTAGTTGAAGCTCCCTCTCAAGGGAACATCGCATGGCCTTATCTTCATTGAACTTCACATCTCTGCAAACCACTTTCATCCTGTTGGTTGGTAGGTACACCCGATAGTTGTGAGGTGTATCAGTGTACGCCACAAATATGCCCAACTTAGTTATTAGCTCTAGCTTTTTCTATGCATTTACTATAACATGGTAGTAGACCGATGAACAAAAGATCCTGAAGTGTGCCACATCTGGTATCTTCCTTGAAAAATCCTCTTATGGTGTACTCATCCCGAGAATTTGATGAGGGCTTCTGTTCTCCAAATAAACAACTATGTTGCATGCTTCAACCCACAAGTGTAATGGTAGGCCCTGATAATGCAACATCGCTCGTGCCGCTCCCACAATACTTTTGTTCTTCCTTTCAACCACTGCATTATGTTGTGGGTTATTGCTTCTGAGAGCTTTAACTTTCCTACCAGTATCTTTCTTGGCAAGTGCTTTAAATTCATAAAACTTAGTGAACCTCTGATCTTTCTTCTGCATGAAGAAAATCCAACACTTATGAGAAAAATCATCAACAAATATTACATAATACCTGTGTTTGGCCGTGGATACTTTCGAGAACAATCCACACAAATATGAGTGAACTCGATCAAGGATCGCTTGTGCTCGACTGTCTTTGTCATGAAAGGAAGCTTTGGTGTACTTCCCCAATGTACACCCTTTGCATGTGTCTCCCTGCTATAGTGTACGCTTGGGAACCTCTGTAGAAATTTATTGCAAGATCTTTAAAGTGCCATGATGCAAGCGACCCAATCTCCTCAGCCACAACTCACCAATGTGTTAGCTCTGCACTTTATCTGCTTGAGTTCTCAAAGCAACACAATCTTCTAACTCCAATTTGTAGAGGTTCTTCACTCAATCCCCTGTCCGCTTCACTTGTCCTTTGGCTATGTGATGAAGGAACACCTTTCCCTTACTAAATCTCACATCATATCCTCTATCCTCCAACATGACAATAGAAACCAAGTTCTTCTTCAAACCTAGAGCATACATAACATCTTGCAAAGTGATGGGAGAACCAAAATCCCTTTAAAAGGTAATTGTACCTATCTTGGTTGTGCTAAACCTCCCATCATCACCCATCTAGATATGCATCTAGATATCCTTCTCCTTAAAGTTATTGAAGAGCTCTTTATTACTAGCCAGATGGAATGAAGCTCCAATGTCTAGGTACCACACACTACACATCATCGATGACACCATACACACGATGAGGGTAAAATCCAGTTCGAATTGTGAAGCAAGAGCTTCACCTTCTGCTCCTCCTGAGGGCTTCTTACTAGCCTTCTTGTGCGGACACTTTGTGGCAAAGTGTCCCATATCGTGATAGTGAAAACACTTGATTTTTGACATGTCCTTCTTCTTGTCGCCCTGACAAGAATCTGATTTGGAATGGGATTACTTCCCCTTCCCTTTCTTTTCCTTACTTGCTAAGGCACAATTCTCCTCACCATCATGCTTTGATGAGGATCTGTCTCTGGTGTTCTACTGAACCTCTTCCTGTACCAAGTTAGACCACAATCACTCCCACTCTGGTAGCTTCTCCCTCCCATTAACTGAGTCCTAGTATTTGTGTTAGCTCTTGGGAAGTCCTAGAAGTGTTAGGCTCACCAAATCATCTTCTGCAATAGTAATCCTGACACTTCAAGCTCATCCCTACAATGGGTGAACTTGGTCAAGTACTTCAAAATTGAGTCGCCCTTCTCCATCTTGATATTTATGAGCTTTTCCTTCAGTGCCAGCTTCCTATGGTCACTGCTATTTTCAAACAGGCCTGTCAATGCCTTCCACATTGCAAATGGAGTTTCCTCGATATGATCTCGAACTCCTCCTAGGATAATCTTTCTCGCCTTTGCCACACACTTTCTCCATTTAGCTAGATCTTTAGCATCACATGACGGAGGCTTCAGAATATCATGTTCTATGAATTCCTTCAACCCATTTTCTTCTAACTTTGCCTCCATCCTATCCTTCCAAGCTATGTAATTTGAGCTACCCTCTAGGGCGTACTCAAGTCTCAAACTGTAGAATGACATCTTGCTGACTCTGAAGTATGAAACTTCAAATTCGATTTCACCTGCACAACAAACTCACATTCTCCTCTTCTATAATGTCTTCATCTCCGATACCATGTACATTTTTACTGTAGATTCAAATTGTTTATGTGATATGCTAAAACAAAAGACATGAATCTACATTGCTCATCAACGAAAGAAAAAATTGATCGATGAAAAACACTAAGAAAAAAAGGAAGAATTTTAGTCTCACATAACACAATATTTCTCTTGGGAAATTAGCTGCTCAAAACCCCGACTATCTCTATTACATTAACCAGAAGATCTGAGAAGAAAATACAATGCTTGTTCAACCTGAACAATTCTTGCACAAATACAATCTATCTCTCTGCCTCACAAACTAGCTCAAGCCAACACTTAGCCAATTCTTCTACTTGCCAAGCCCCTACTTCCTTGCGCAATTCTTAAGAGAATTAACCCATATTTAATTGGGAAAATCCATCACCATAACTGCACAATCCATCATAGGCCTCCTACTGATTGCATGCACCATCTATACAACTCGGAAAATTATACCACTGATAGTACACTGTCCTTGAACTCTAATGTCAATTGGGTCTTCCTCTAAACTGCCATGCATGAGTCATTTTTGAGTGAATCTTTAGTTAACTAGTAGAGCAGTGAAGCTGCACTGAAGCTGCTCCCCACTACTAAACCTCCTACTAGTTCCTCCAACTGTTTGAACTAGTTTAACTGACTATAACTCAGTTAGACTGAGTTAATTAATTACAACTCAAAAGAACTCAACCTGGACCTATAAAATTTAGGAATCACTTTATATGACTCTAGATAGACTTTCAACTCAAATTTACTCAGCCAACTAAATCAAATTACCTTAATTAACTATTAAAAGTTGCTATGAAAATATAATTTCGATTTAATTTCTAATTTAATTCAAGGACAAATTAAATTAAATTAGGATTTATTATTGCTATGATATTATCTAACTCCTAAGTGTTTAGACATCCTAACATCCAACTTAAAAACAACTTGAGATAAAATTGAAGGATATACAAAGGTGAAACAATAGGAGAAGGAAGGAGGCATTAACCCCCCATAACTTCTTGAACTCCCAACATAGATCAAAGCTTGAAAAACTATACGTCTATAAGAGACTTTGTGAAATTCTATAACTTGGTCTTCTATAAGGAAAAAAATGCACTTCAAGAAAGTGAACATGAATGGCTTTGTGATGAAGTGAATTTGTAGCTCAATGTGTCTATTACATTGATGTTGAATTAGATCCTTGGCAAGCTTGATGGAAAATTGATTGTCACACCAAAGGGTGGTCAAATGCTACTATGGGAGTCAAAACTCTAAAAGGATTTGTCAAAGCCACAATATTTCTTGACTTTCATCAACCAATATCCAATACTCTCATTCTACTAGAAAAAGAAAGATAATATTATTTTCTTACAAGCCTAGGTGACAAGTCCTAAATAAAGATTGAAAACATAAAATATAGTAGAACTTTGATCATCAAGGTCACCAACCCAATCTGAATTAGTGAAATTGATAAACAAAGGATCCCAACACCTTAACTATATCCTCAAATATATTTAAGTATCATTTTTTCCCTCTTTTTAATGAGTTTCATATAGTATTTTCATATATTAGGAAACAAGACCAACAACAAAGGAAATTTCTGTATGCTTCTGTGATCCATAATGAATTAAGCAAAGTCTTTCGGTAAAAATCACATAAAAGAAATTTTTGGCCGACACGTTTCGAATCAACAAGTGTGGTTTAGTATTTTTGTTATTTGTTAGTTTTTTTTGAAGGCTGGGGTGGGACTCTCCGATTTACATGTCCATTAAGTACCCCTCAACGGGGGAAGGGTAGCCCAAGATTTGAACCCAAGACTTCCGGTTCGGTGAGACTTCATTTCC
>APFE031128817.1:33914-110756 GCA_000404065.3 Pinus taeda
TTTGCAGAAGGGGTACCTTGCCACCATGCATCTACAACAAAATTACAAATAAAATTTTAAATAAACATAAGAAAAAATGGAATTTGAAGAGACAATGAAATTTAAAACAAAGTTACAAACTAAAAAATACCTGGCATTTTAATCAGCCTATCATTGACAACCATCTCAAAGCCAAATGTGCCACCTGCCATCCTATATGTCTCAATTTGTTTAGAGATCTCTATACGTTCTGGAGATCGCACCATCTTCTGGACACAGGATAAGAATCCATCCATGATCTCAGCATCAAAATCAAACCCACATGTATAAGAAAATGCAGGGTTCAGGAAAAGCCCTGCAGCATGAATGGGACGATGGAGTGTGTTGTTCCATCGCTCATCAATCACTCCCCATAGAAGGAGTTGTTTCTCAAACCCATCATCTCCCTTGTCATCATAGTAGGCCCAATAGGCTTCTTTGGCCCTGTCCATGGCTTCATACAAATAGCCCATTGCGGGCTTGTCACCATCAACAAACCGAAGAACCTTTACCAAAGGTTCAGTAACGGCGCACACCTCCTGCACTCCCGCCCAGAATTCTTCCTGGTATGAAACTAGTCTGCATACGGCCTCTCCTTCTGGTTTGCGGCTCATTGTCAAAGCACGCCACTTCTCTGAAAGAAACATTCTCTTCACATCCCACATAGAATTCAAGAGGGATTGAAGAGATATGAAACTGGTGGCAAACCGTGTAATAGCGGGGCGCACCAACTCTTTGTTCTTGGTGAATTTTCTCATCAAGCTAAACACAAATGTATGATTATATATAAATTTTGTAATGCTTTTTGATGAGTCAACAATATCTTTGACAAAGGGAATTTTCCCTATGTCCTCTAACATCAAATCAATACAATGGGCAACACAAGGTGTCCAAAATAAAGTAGGATGCCTGTCCATAAGCATCCTACCAGCAGCAACATAATTTGCAGCATTGTTCGTTATGACTTGGACAACATGTTGTTCACCCACCTCCAAAATAAACGCATCCAGCAAATCACATAAAGTTCTTGCATCTTTGATTTGATTAGATGCATCAACAGATTTGATAAACATAGTCCCCTTAGGACAACTAACCAAGAAGTTTAAAAGGGTTCTCCCCTTTTGGTCAGTCCAACCATCTAACATAACAGTGCATCCTGTTTTTTCCCATGATGCCCTAAAATCCTCCAATCTTTGGGTGCAGTCACGCTTTTGATTTTGAAGAATCCGGCCTCTGAAATCATGATAAGAAGGGATTTTGTACCCCGGGCCAGCACTGGCAATAGCATCAACAGCAGGTTGGAAAAATGGATTATTCCTTACAATGTTGAAAGGAATATCACTCCAGAGGAGAAATTTTGCTAGCAAGTTGTCAGCTTCTTCTTTCTCGGTTCTTTTTAGCATTGAACCGATAGATGGCTGTGAACCAGGTGTGGTTCGAGGAATAAAAAATGATGATGCAGCTACCGGATTGGCTGATGCTGCAGTAGAACCAGCGCCACTTGGCCCACTTCCTTCAGCTGACCTTTTTAGTTGCCTTTTGAGTTCTTCTTTGGCCTCTCTAGTCTGCTCTAATTCTCCCAATGCTCTCATGGCTCTTTGGATAAGTTCAGCATTTGTATTTATACAAGGCCCCACATCATGTCCAAGGATTTGTGCAAGGTGATACTTCAACCTATACACCCCCCCGCTTATCTCCTTTCCACACAACTTGCAACTCAAGTTTTGTCTATCATTCGGAGCATGAGGCACACCATATTCCCAGAAAGGATCCAATTTCCTTGGCATGTTTGTTTTTGAACTTTGAAGTTGCAAAACTATGGGAAAATATTATAAGGATTAGGAAATATGAATTTAGGATTACAATTTAGCATTTGCCATTTACAAAATTACAAGTTACAAATTTCCAAAATCCAAAGTTCCAAACCCAAGTTACCCAACCAAATGGCAAATGACAAAAACAATGAAAATAAAAAAACATAAACAATGTTTAAAAAAATGAAAAAAAAATAAAAAAATTGGTTCCCATAGTCATACCAAGTTACCCATCCCAAATCAATGAAGAAATACATTTTTTTTTTTTAAAACAATGAAAACAAAAGAAAAATGGTGCCCATATGAAGTTTCCCAACCAAAAACAATGAAAAACATAGAAAAACAAAGTTTTTAAACAATGAAAACAAAAAAAAATTAATCTACATACCGTTTCTATTGAAAAGTCGGTGGTCTCCTCTTGAATTTGTCCTCCAAGCACTTAGATTCGGTCACAATGACACAAACCCTCTTCACCTGCTCTCTCCAACACTTCCTCCTCCCGCGCGCGCCCACTGTCCAAATGACCAAAAAAAAACCAATATTTCATTATAAATCGCGCTGCCCCGCCAGCCTGCGATTTTTTTGGAAAAACTCGCGCTTTTTTCGAAAAAATCGCGTTTTTTTTTTTTAAATCGCGCTTTTTTTTTTTTCAGAAAAAATCGTTAAAAAAAATATGCGCAATTTTTTGGAATAGAAATCGCGATTAAATCGCGCTGGGTAAAAACTCGCGATTTTTTCAAAAAAGCGCGATTGAATCGCGCTTTTAACAACACTGAGATTTACATCATGAAAACCAAGGATGAATTCTTGAAGAAGTTTCAAGAGTTTAGTGCTCTTATAGAAAATCAATTAGTATTATTTCTCCTCCTGTGCTTTTCTCCTCCATCTGCCTTTATGTACCACCCTTTTATGTGTTCGTTAATAGTGATTTGGGCATTCCCTCCCTTATATGTTCGAATCTTTTGTCCATTTTCTGCATTGTAGCTCCCAAATTTTCTTTTTTCTTTTCATGATTTGTTTACTGATTTGGTTGGGTATCCTTTCTCTGTCCATTGCAGCTTCTTTCTGCCAATATAAAATCAAACTCCTTATTGATTCTTGTTGAGTAGGATATAAACCTATTTCAACCACCATTATTTCATATGGTGTGGATGTCTTGATCCTCAAGAATACAAACACTGTGTTTTTGTACCTTCTCAATTTGACTCTATCTGCTTTCGGATATGCTTGGTCCCCATATCTTGCATCCATAGAGCAAAACCAGTGTGATGGGTATCTGAAATAAGGAGCTGATTATTTTTCAATACTATAACTCCTCTGTTCTACATTTGTTTTTCATGAGAAATGTCTCTTTCCACCCACCTTGAAGTCTCATTCTTGAGCACTGTCCCAGATAAGCTTCCCATTAAACTCCATGCCAGGTACTCGTTGCTCTGTATGATCTCCAGTGGTTTGTTTATGGACTTAATTTAAGGCTGTTCTGTCTTCTTTCCAAGTGAGAATATGACCTTTTTAATTTTATCAATATTGACCTGCATACTTAACCTCCTTGCAAAATGCTTCAAGCACTATGAGGTGCTCTTGCAAACTTCTTAGCCTTCTTGTGCTAGGATGTCATCATCTGGATAGACAGAATTTTGATTATTATACCTGCTATATTGACACCCCCTCTACCTTTTTCGTTGATCCATTTTTCTAATTGTCAATGTATAATAATGTATTAGAGAGAGTTGTTTACCAGGTTAAATTATAATAATTATTTCATTAAATGTAAATAATCTCTCGGTTCAGTTTGTATCTAATGTTTGATATGCTATTTGATTCCAGTTTCCTAATGCTCTTAATTTGTTTCTTTTTTCTTTGTTTCGAAGTTTATAGCACATTGAAATTTGATGTTGGCGTTCACAGCCAGGCAATTGGGAGAGGAGCTAGATAGATGGTTAAGAGCTTGTGGCGAGTCGAAATCTCCTGATGTACGGGGTGTAATCGCTCCGTAAGTAGATATGCATGATATCTAGAATAAAATAATGAAATGCTCCCTGGAGGTTGAATTTTCCGTGCATGGTTCAATTTTTGGTTGGAGGTTTTATTTTTCCTTTAAATGTTTTTCTCTTCAGATGTTTCATCTTTTTCTTTTATCTTAATGAGCGGGTGACTTAAAAAATGCAGGCATGCTGGTTATTCATACTCAGGCCGCTGTGCAGCATTTGCATTTGCAAATATCGACCCCCAAAGAACGTGAGTTATTTACTTTCCTTGATTTTGTGATTGCTTTGATTATTCCCTTCATGTATTGTCAATTTGTCCCCAACATTTTGTATTCTACTTTGAATGTTTCTTGTTCCATTTAGGAGCATTTCTCAATAAATATTTCTTAATATCTAATTTTACTCCACTATGTATTTTACATATGTGCACTATGTTTACTAACGTTTAGATTGTTTTGGTGTTAGATCATTCCCTAGTATCTTCTTGGAATATTGGTTTGAGTTTAGGCACTTAATGCTATTGGATTGTGGCCCTTCCATACGTCTTGGTTGTATTAGGAATTCCATGCTCTTAATGTAGATTGTTTAGCTTCTATTTCAATTGGTTAGATTCCTTCACTAGTTGTCTGGTACATTAAACACAAATACAACATTGCTTAATGCCTAGTTTGAACCTAGGTGTATGCCAGTACTGGAATACACATTGTAATATAATAGAGAGATGGCCTTGACAGAGGATACTGTTTGGAAACTCAATTTAAAGGAGGGTTTGAGATGCATTTTGAATTCAATCTTAAGCCATTAATGGCTATGACTACAATTAATGGCACCAAATGCTATGATAAACTTTGAAAGCTTTTATAAGCATGGTTACAACTTAGGAAAGCATGTGGTAATCTGTGAATATAATTTGCAAGTAGATATTAGCCAGCCTTGTTTAAAAAGATGAATAAATTGGAGATAGAAATACCATGCAGACATTCCTCAAGAATCTTATGAAAAATTTAAAAGAAAACTTGGTTCTGTAAGGCAGATGGTTTCATTGTGGGTAGGTATGCCTATTTTGTTACAACCTACTGCTCAGTTGTCTGAGACAGAAGGCTTGGAAGGCTCAAATGTTTGCCAGAGATCAAAAACGTATTGCACCCTTCTCCAAGCTCTGTTGTTTGCACTCTTTAGCTAGGAACTATTTTTCCTCTCCTGTAGGCTTCCCTCTTTAGTTTAATTTACCTGGCATTGAAGCAAAACACTCAACTGTTGTTGGTAATTTGTAGGATTTAATTACCTTCAATCAACTGCAATTGCATTTTGGATAACCAGACTTATGACATTTTGACTACCATTCACAAAATTTGCATTTCCATGGCTTTATGACAAGTTACAAACTTGGCATAACATGGCCTCTATCCAATAGGGTCATGAGTTTGATGAAGTGTCCTAAAAAATGTATATTCTTGGCAAAATATTGGCGAGGGTTCTAAAAACATCTTTTCGGCAATACCGGTGAAAATATCAGCAATATATCGGAAAATATCCGCAAACATAAAAAAATGCATAATATATTCATTTTTTCCAGATTTGTGAACATATAGAGCAACAATGATATTCAGCCGAGATTTTCAAAATATCTCATATTTAGCCAAGATTATCAAAATATCGTGATATTTTCAAAGCTGAAAATATCATGATATTTACCTGCTGAAATATCGTTTGCCTGAAAATCGTGCGATATTTGCTATATTTCGCGAAATATCGCTGATATTATCAACACATATGCAGCACTCATTCAAAATCTTTTTTATTGACATTTGCAACAATAGACTCGCCTTATCAAAATGTCTCTGCTCGTAAATTGCGGTTTGATTATTCTAATTTTGGATTCCTCTCCATGCAAAATTTCCCTGCCATCTAGTATATTACCTAATGTAACAGATGCACAAAATCTCCAATGAAGGTCCTAGAGACTCTGAAGTGCATTATTTGACAGCCCTTGAAAACTCCCAACTTGAATGAATACATTGAGATATGACCATTGGTTTCATCTTCTAAGAGGTCTGATAACTATTTCTATTCACCTAAGACTCTTCATTTCTTCCAAATGAATAATAATAATATGTACAATATACCATAATCCATGGGGTTAGGAACTAACATTACCCCCCTTAATTCCAAGGGGTGTTTGTTTGTTCAAGCATTGTTCTGAACTTTTCAAACTTTCTCTCTTCCAAGCACTTTGGTGAAGATTGCAATTTGCTCAGTTTTGGAACAATGTATTAAATGAATGGTCTTGGCCTCTACATGATGTTGAATAAAATGACACTTTTTATTGATGGGCTTTGTCTGATCATGAATTTAGGATTTTGGACAACTTGATTGCAGAAGTGGTTAATCAAAAGTGGAGTAGCAGTCACTTGTTTCTCCTGCAAATCCTCTAATATCTTTTTGAGCTACACAATCTCCTTTGTTGCCTCTGCAGCAGCCACATACTTTGCCTCTAGTGGAGTCTGCTGGAATGTATTGTTTTCATGATCTCCAGGAAAGTATTCCCTTAATTGACAGAATAATCCATAATGCCATCCATTCCTATCTGGTACATAAATACATGAAGGCTTAGTTAAATTAGAATTCTTTTCTGTAGCTGTTTTGGTATATGCATAAGCTTCCCAGGAACAAGTTCAATGTAGGCATTGTTATGTTCCAGGACCAGAAGGTGATGATGTCCTTAATAATGTAAGAATGTACTGTTCTCATGGCTTCTGTTTGTGAGGCTACAGAATGTATTGGGGCATTGAAATGGAAATTTTTTCTCCCTAAAAGGTCTGATTATGAATATTTACCGTCATGTTATGAAATTATCAGATCTCGGGTGTTCCTTCTTGGCCCCTCACACCACTATTACACTCCAAGGTGTGCTCTCTCGAAGGCTACAGTCTACAAGACTCCTCTAGGAGATCTGCCAATTGACTTAGAAGGTAAGCCAAACAATCTTCCACCACTTATTTTGCAATGCACAAATACGTTTTACCTTAGCTCAAGAGTATTTCCCAATAGTTGTTTAAAAGACATCAGGTTCTTTGAGCTCAATCTGCATTTCATTAATTTTTTGCAGACTTGCACAGTGATATTCTCATTGAACTATTTGGAAAGGGAATCTTCTAACGTTTAAACTTCTAGTTTGGTTTTACATCTGTTAGTGTAACTTTTGTAGCTTTAGACATCTATATACATTTATGTCTCTTCCTTACATTTCTTGTACATATGATTTCAGTTAATGATGAACTGAAAGCATCTGGGAAATTTGAGGTCATGGATCTTCAAGTAGACGAGGCAGAGCATAGCATGGAGATGCACTTACCATACCTTGCAAAAGTGTTTCAGGGGTAGTCCACTTTTCCCATAAACAAATTGCACCATTATTGGATCAGCATTGTGGAGACTCTTGATATAATAATTTTTCCCTTTCTTGTTTGTAGATGGCCAGTGAAAATTGTGCCCATCCTTGTTGGTGCTCTCAGTACAGAAAGTGAGGCAATGTATGGACGTTTGCTTGCCAAGTATGTGGACGATCCAAGAAATTTTTTCTCTGTGTCATCTGACTTTTGCCACTGGGGATCCCGGTAAGTGCCATATTTCCCACTTGAATTATTTAAAACAATTTTATTTTTCTCTGTCTAGACATTATTGCTTCTTTAAACATGTGTTAAACATTCTTTCTTTGAAATTATGTGTTAAGCATGTATTGGTAACTCTTCCAGGATGCTAACCTCTATTTTTCCTTTTACCAGATTCAATTATGTTTACTACGATAGAAAGCAAGGTGCAATTTACAAATCTATTGAGACCCTGGATCGGAAAGGCATGGACATCATAGAGTCAGGAGATGCTGATTCTTTTAAAGATTACCTGCTGGAGTATGATAACACTATTTGTGGCAGACATCCTATTAGCGTGTTTCTTCATGTATGAACATGCATTTTTACAGTGATATTTTTTTCAATTTATTTTATTAATTGGAAAATGATACCAATGCCCTTTAAAATTTTTGGAATTAATTTATCTTTTTCATTTTCAAATATTGCAAGTGCCGGAATTCTTAGGTGATGGTAGTGTCTACTCGTTTGTTATTTTTCATATAGGAGTGGGAGGTTTATTTCTTTAAAATATTGCCATAGGGGGATGAAGCTAGAGTTGTCTAATTGAGTTCTTTTATGTATTGTGGTTCAAAAACAATTCCATTTTTAAGGAAGTTTCTTTTTGGTTTGAAAGCTACTAATATTTAAGTCTTGCTGTTTTACTTTAATTTTGGATAATTTTTGGTGCTACACATAGTGACATATCCAATGTTGTTAAACTCAGTTATATTCAATTTAACTGTTGTGTGGTACAGATGTTGAAGAACTGTGGAGTCAAAATAAAGATCTCTTTTCTTCAGTATGAGCAATCCAGCCAGTGCAGAAGCATGCGAGATAGCAGTGTTAGTTATGCTTCAGCAGTGGCTAAAGAAGAGGCTTAAAATCTATAATTTGTAATTTCTTCAAATATTATATAACATACTTTTATATTTTGGCAAAGACAAGATATTACTTTACCATTTGATGCTAAAATATTTACATTCATTTCTTTGGGTTTCTGAAATCTTCCTACCCTGTTATTGCCCTTTATTTGTCCTTTTGTCATTTAATTGAAATTATTAAATATTTCCTACTTATTCTTTCTGCAACATATGTTTTTTTTTTAGTGTAACTTCATTTCTATTGTAACAGTTATACTCTAGCTCAAGGAGACAATTATTGGCTCTTTTTTGCTTGGTATTAGTGTGGCCGCGACTTTTCTTTGATCTCTTCTGATTCTTAATACACATTCTCTCTTTTCTGTATTTGCATTGGTTTCATACAAAATTGTTGCCCAGAAATGCAAATATCAGATACATTATAACCACTTTCTTATAGTGTTTTTTGAACATGTAATATCTCATCCCATCCTCAAGCCCATAAGCAAGAATAAGATTGCTGGGACTTTTCCAGCCCCAGTCAACAATTGTCTCACAAAGAGCGAACATGTTACAAGCAGGATTTGAATTTTGAACCCATGCGGTGAATTGCAAATTCTCCTCTCAACCACCTGAGGTAGATCCAATTGACTGGCTGATATCTTATATTTCTGTCATTATTATTTTTGTTAAAACTCATCAACAATGCTTTATATGGGTCTATTTTTACAAAATTTCTTCTATGACCTTTTTATCTCGTAAACAGTAAAATGCATCATCTAAATTTTACCAAGCCAGTTCAAAGGCCTTTTATAAGAAGGATGTGACATTTTTTCTGATTTTATTGCCTCGTTTCAGTTTTCTAAAATCCGTTCGTTGGAAGTTTTGCCCACTTGACATTTATTCCTAGATAACGAGTAATGCAAATATATAGATCACGGATTCTAAAGAATATAGTTTCCTTGGCCAACGAGCCCATCAACCTTCGCAAAATCTTGATGAGACTCGTTCATATTGTTGCTGTCAGCTTACAATGTACACACAACAGGAAAATCTACAGCTGGCACCCCATTGTCCCATAGTTGTGAAGAGGAAGAGAGAGTTACATAACCAAATATTGGCCAGTTAATCTAAATAGAATCCATTGAGCACGATATTATGTTATTTAGAACTGCAGTTGCTGGCTTTTTATTTTTGAAAAATGCATCATGTATTCCAGAGCAAAAAGCTACATCAAGGTCAGAGCTGTAGCAATTGCTGTTTTTGAAATGCTGAATATTTGCAAGCAGCTCTAGAGAAAGTGAAGCTTCCCGGAAGTTACAAGTTATTATTATGAATGGATGAGTAGTGTTTTATGCATACTTCATAATAACAGCATTGATTTTTCGGCTACATAATAGCTGTGATCATTTCCTCCCGTTCATTTCCTGCATTCGCTTGATTAGTGGTCTTTGCCAAACAGTGGCTAGTATTTCATTCTTTCAGTGTCACTGCAGCCAAACACAGCTATCTAGAGAACTGTATTAGCACTTCTAATGAAAAGTGAATACCAAGAAGCTCAATAATTTGATCCTTTGAAAGTCGGGACTTGGATACAAGGAATGATATATAGATATATAAGTTGAAAAAAATTCCATGAACTAGAAATATTGAAAATTCAGATCACTGAATATATTTCGCTTCCAATTGCTCTCACAAATTTAGGAATGCAGACTTTGAGTGTTTTAGGATTGGGGAGGGTGGCTACATTTTAGGCAAAATTTAGGGTTATTGGCCTCACAATTTGTTTGTTTGTTTTTTTATTCTTTCTATTTTCTATTTTATGTATTTTAATGTTGTTTTAATGAAAATGTCTTTTTTGGAGGATCCGCCAGCTTGACATTCTGGCAAGCCAAAAACAGATCTCGAGCAGATCCTCTGGCTCTTCCAAATTGGAAATGTATCCAAAGTGGATTGGATCCACAGAAAATGGATCTTGGATTCTCCATAAGTGGATCCAGTAACCTAGAATCAATGTCTAGCTTAGATTTATTGATTTCTTCTGTTACTTCACCTTGACCATCTAAAAGATTCATTTCTTGCACCTGTAGCTTTTCTCGTTGTGCTTTTGTGTCTTCCTGTGGTTTGTCCACCTACATTGTATTAGGTGGCTGGTTTTTTAACTTTGGGGTTTTCATCGAATGTCCCTTCTAATTAAAAAAAGGTACTCTTTAGGTATGGGTACTTGCTGCTCCTTGTTGACCATGTTGCCATGCTTTCAGCTTGTAAGCATAAATGATTGGATTATTCAATAGAAGAGAGCTTGAATGGTTTACACTGTTACTTGATTTGAAACCTTCTGGCATTGAGTGATTTGTATGGATCGATCACATACGTCAACAACATTTTCAGATTTTCTTTTCAGAAATAATTCCGTGGAATTTTAGTACATTATTTTTATTAAATGGCTAAGCATGTCCTGTAAACTCTTATTCTCACCTTTTATTCTAACCTTTTATTTGGATTAAGGTCATCCAAGCTATTATTCCCTTCAGTATGAAATTGAAATTCTTCTGTTAGTTTCATGTAAAGAAATCTCATAGTCATCATATTATTGTTTTATTGTTTAAATCAACGACACAGTTGCAGCATACTGTTCCATTGTCCAGTTACTTGTTCTAACTTCTAATTGCCACATATCTCATTCGTTACTAGCTCGATGATGATATTTCTTTTATGTTGATAAATCACAAGTTTACGTGCTAGTTTCTCTTTGGATTTTATTTACTTTTTCTTTGTGCTCTGGTTCTATGACTACCAATCTGTCAGGAAACTTGAACGATGATATTTGGTTGTTTAAAATATTAGCTGGTTATTGTGTTTACAATGAATCTTTCACCAATCCATTGGTATTTTATCATATCCAATAGTCAAAAAAATGTGAACAATATTTATTAAAAAACAAAAAGAGCACAATCTCAGTGCAAGAAAAGTGCTCCCTTTTAGAAAGACTTCCAAGTCTCGATTATATGAAAATTGCTGAGTCTGCTTTTGATCTCAGAATGCAGATAATGTAAGAATTTGCTCTCCTTGACATTTCACCAATATTTTGCATTTTATGTGGGCTTGTATTTGTCATCAGATACTATATCAGTTATGATTGTCACGTCTTCCCAACATTATTCATGCGAATTAAAGTACATGTTTGTACATTCAGAAATGTTATGCACCATGATGTATGATGGTTCTGTTATAAATTTACATGAAAAAATGTGTTAAAAGTTGCTACTATGCATATACATGTTGCCTTTAGCAATTTTCCAACCATTCCATCTCCTCAATGTGTCTATGTTGGGGAAACAAAGCTAAATGGAAAGTGCTTGGACGCATCGCTATAAGCTTTTATCTTAAAACTCATCCTAAAGTTAACCCTAGTTTATGAAAAAGTAGTTATGCCTAAGACCGTACTACTAAATAATACATTTTATCGGTTTGGTTGATGCAAATAGATAATTATAATACTCTAAATCAAGAATGCCGTGATAAGGTTGATTCCATGAAATGATGTGATTCACAAACATTGCAAGTAATGATTATATTAATTACAACTTTGAAGTGGATATTATATTGAAAATCTAATGTTATTTTTGGAAAATATCTATTATCATTTAATATTCCATGTAAATCTAATGTTATTTTTGGAAAATATCTATTATCATTTAATATTCCATGTAAATCTAATGTTATTTTTGGAAAATATCTATTATCATTTAATATTCCATGTAATGCATCATTTTTAAATCCATTTTGATACTTTTTTTGTTGTTGAAAAATGCACCATATATTATTTAGTCAACAAAGAATTGGCAAATTGTAAGCACCATGCATAGGTACACTTTGACAACTTTCTAGTGCAAGTACCTTTGCATGGATACCCACCATACCTCTTTCATACATGCCATTGATCCCTTTTTCACATCCATGATCATGCTCTGGCATATATGCCCATCCATGATTGCGCTCCTTTCACCATATATTGGGCTTGGTATACATGCCAATGAATACATTGGTATATATACCTTTTGCCCATTGATGATGACCTTCCTTGACCATATTCTGTTAAAATTGGCAACTAGGGCCAAACTCCATGTGGGTCTTCTTATTCATGGCAGTTGATATTTTTCTTGGATTCCTCTCGTCGGGAGGTATAGGATTGATCTAAAGATCGTTTGATTTCAACAAGTATTCATGGAGATATGAATTTATTTGTGTTATGTGACAATTTGTCTAGGTCGGCCAACAACCAAATAACCCCCACTTGCCCTCCACGGTTTAGTATAAATAGAGGTGCCTTGAAAGTCATTTGTGACTCACCTCTTGTGGTATCTTCTCTCCACTATTTTGGGTTTTAGTGGAAGGGAAAGTCCTCAAGAGGATACGCTGTCTTAAGAAGAGGTTTGCCATGCCCTAAATTGAAAGGCACCAGGAAATTGTCAAATAATGGATTAGGATGCAGTCAAAGGGACTAGGACACAATCTAGCTAGAGAATAGAATGCAGTAAAATAAGGACTTTTATGCTGGTTACAATAAGCATGTTGAAATGAAGAAGCCCTACTTACAGTTAAGAATATGCCCTAACTGCTATTTTAATTGAAACGCAGTGATGAAGGATAGGTTTTAAACGCTGTCATGAACTCTTGATGCTAAACGTTGTCATTCTAATGCTAAACGTTGTCATGAAGAGATCCTAATACTAAATGCTGTCATGGAAGATCTATCTTACCCTCGCTGCAGTGAAAGAGGAATCCTCATAGCTAAAGGTATAAGGTCCTAATACGCTAGCCACAAGTCATGAAGGGAGCAACTTCTAATCTGCAATCTTCAAGGGTCCTCATACGCTGTTATAAGGGAGACCATAGGAGAAGGTTTTTCTTCGCTGGAAGAACAGTGAGGAGATCTGGCCGCAGGCAAAAAGGCAGATGTAACGCTGTCATAAGAAAGCCCTCAAACATCTAAATGCGGGCTAAAGGGAGTTGCCCTATTTGATGTTCTCTACAAGATCAAGGCACGACAATTAGCCCTTATTTGCTGTAATAAGGTGTCCTTAACACACTGTCATTAAAAGCCTTTATCCCAGTTAAGGAGGATTGTTAGAGGTAGCCCTTACACGCTGTTTTAAGGAGGATGATCATAAGCAATTAGTTGTTGTCCTAGAGAAGCTCTCCGTTGCCTAAATATAAAAGAAGCCTAACATTGTCATAAGTGATAACCTTAATGAAGAAGGTCCTCTATCTTCGAGTTTGAACGCTGTCCTTAACACTGTGTCATGAAACTCTGTTGATGGAGTGTTTAACTATAGCCTAGCTGCTCTGCTAGGTTGCAAGCCATAGCAAGCAGCTAAGGTTGGTAATTGGATACAATGTTGCAGTGTACAACACAATGATGATGGGTGACAACATGATGGTGGCAACATGGTGCAGTGTGGTGCAACACAATGGATGCAACAAGAATGTATTGCAGTATGTATTTGGGTGCAACATAGTGCAACATGAAGGATGCAACATAATGATGATGAAGAACAACTTGATGGGTACAACATGATGATGAGGTGCTGCTCAGTGATGGGAGCAATGTAGTGATGAGAGAAGCTCAGTGATTGGGTGCAACACAGTGATGGAGTCACCTTGTAGGATCAGTTGAAGTAGTATGCTTTCACTGGAGTTCAGATCAGCTACCTCATGTGTTATATTCATAGAGAAGATCTCTGCTCTTATTTTGATAAATCAAAATGTTGACTTCTGATGTATATGTACTATCTCTCTCCCTTTGTTGAACTATTAAAGAATATATAAGAATTGATCAAGGGTTTCCCCACATTGGGATTTGTTCCTTGCTGGTGCCACATCTTGTGTCCTCTTGTCTTGGCTTGTCTTCTGCGATTTATATTTATGTTCTATCTACATTTTACTATCATGCTAAATGTGATTACTAATTTGGAATTGTTAAGTTTAGGTATGTTCTATGCTAGAGCAATTTATTTAAATTTTCACAGTTAGCAATCACATCAGCATTTCGATAAACTGCAGATAGAACATAAATATAAAATGCAGAAGACAAGCCAAGACAAGAGGACACAAGATATGATGCAACAACCCTTAACCAAGTCACCAAACAGCCTTCAAAAACTGCATCCTACCCTTGTATAAGTCCTCTGTCTCCACGCTGTTGATTAGGGTTCAATCTAACCCCAAAACAGTCCCACGCAATGCCTTTGCAGTGGGGTTAGGTCCTGCGGCCTACCACATGTGGCTTCCTGTACCCACGGCTTGCTGAAACAGAGTTTCCAGCCCACACATAATATTCAAAACAACCCAGAATTTGTCTTCTTTATTGTGGCCTTTCTGCTGGTTAATTTCACTCCAAAACAGTCATAGGAGTGACCTAAACATCCCTTCTCCCTTCATTGGAAATGCCCTTACCTACACCCAATAAAACAGAGATTTAGGGCCCAATAGACTGCAGATTTAGGGCACCTCTGTTTAGCGTGTAAGGGCCTCTTTGGACAGCGTATAAGGGCTCTTTAGAATTGCGGATTTAGGCCTTCACATATGGCTGGTTCAGGCCTTTCCAACTGTGGCTTAGATAACCTTTATGACTGCGGCTAGATCTCGTTTAGTGTTTCCTTTGACAGTGTTCAAGCCTCCCCTCACTGCATTATGGAAGCCTCCTTGACTGCGTAGATTAGGGCTGCTGATTGACCTGTGGCTAGGGCACTTGAGCTCCAATCAGACTGCGTTATGCCTTCTTTGACTGCAGCTAGGGTAAGGCTAGATCAGGCTTTAGAACAACGTATTCTCCTCTAGATCTCTCTGTCCACAAAACCCAAACACGTGGAGAGAGATCACAAGAGATGTGTGTAAAATGTCTTCAAATCCTCTTCTATTTATACCAAAAACGAGGATGATGAATAGACACGTCGGTTGGGCTTCTAGAGCCTACATAAGTGCTGGTCGGCTTGATAATAATTACATAAACAAAATAAATTCATATCTCCATAAATACTTATCGGAATCGGATGATCTTTGGATCAATCCTACACCCTCAATGAGAGGGATCCAATAAAAATATCAGCTGCCATAAATAAGCTGACCCACATGGAGTTTGGCCCTAGTTGCCAATTTTAACAGGAACCAACCTGGGCAGAAACTTATAAGTTTTAAATACATGTAGAAAATGTGTTTTGACACATGAATCTTGTTATAGTTTTGGCCTTAAGTGAGAGTATTTTATGCTTCAATTCATGCACTTCTAGCATTGAGAATTTGTTAGAGAATTTGTTTTGATGGATACATTACATGGTCAGTATTGATGTTGCTAGTCTAAGAAGGATGGAACTACTGTATCCGCTACAAAACTCCTGCCTTACTCCTGTAGGGCTTTGTGGCCTTCGATTCAATGAATGCTCAACCTTGCCCAACCTGTGGCCTCATACTTGTTTTTTTCATCATCAAATTTTGGCAGGTATATTGGAAGATGTTGAACTTGGTGGATCAGTTGCGATATTGAAGACTCTACAGGGATTGATTTTTCCTCTTTCCTATGCAGGTTTCCATGGTCTTGTCCAGGGCATTGTTATTTTTCTTTAAAGCATGTATTGATCATGTTTTTCGTAATAATTTTCAGATTTCCATATCTGTGTCATGTTTTTGATGATAAACTTTGCATTTTCTCTTGTTTTTATGTAATTTTTTTTGTATATTAAGATAATTTCCTTTGGGATTGGTAAGCAATGTTATCAGAAGTGGACTGGTCATCGAACCAGTAGACTCCCTGGACTGAGAATCGGTCAGAATCGGTCTGGGACCGGTAAAAAAACCCGACCAAAAAACTGGTCAACAAAAAACACATGAAATATTCAAATTTTTAAGAAAAACATACATATTGATGTGCATCCATATGAATCCAAACCATTTATACACAAATAAGCAAAAGTTCTCAGTCATACAACATGTAAGTATGCACATAACCAAGATTAGACCAAGTGCAATCCATCTCTGAACTGAAAATTCATCAAAAAACAGGCCCTAGATGGCCTTGAGCATAAAAGAAAATCATGCTACAACAAATACCTGCATATCATCAAAATATTTGACTATTTTGGGATCTTTGTCATCAATATCATCCTCTAAGCATTAAATTAATATAGAAATTTCTTAGCATGTCAATTCAACATTTTGTTTGAGTGATGGGTACATTTTTAGTAGGATTATGATAGAGGAGTTTGACAAGCAATGCTCCTAACATCAAGGTACATAGAGGGCTTGATGCTCTCGATTAAATACTAGTTCCATACCCTCATACATTACAAAATCCAATGGAAATGTTGCAATCCCCCCAATCCCAAAATCCTGAAAAACTGTCAAGTCTGCTGGATTTTGAGTGGGATCTAAAATTCTACTTTCTTCATATGAAATCCGATGAGTTCGTAAACACTCTCAAACATCCTGAGTAATTTCATGATAATGTTAAAATTTAAGTAAATGGATGACTTTTACTTTAAGAGTTTAACATTAGCATGAATTCCATAGGAATAGTAAGGCCATATGCTTGAATATCAGGGACCTACTGTGGGCCAATAGCCAGCTAAGAGTAAAAAAAAAAAAAACGAAACAATACCCACGTGCTGCGTTGTACATGGCTTTATCGAAGTGGTCAGTTCGGTTAAAATCGCTGGTTCGATCCTGAACTGGCCAAAGACGGTTCAGGAGGCCGGTCCTAACTTGTTTTACCCTCCAACTGGTCAGACCGGTTCGGTCTGGTTCTGATAATGCTGTTGGTGAGTGAGCGACTTGAATTTACTTTCTTTTTTGTTTTTTTGAACCATAACTGGGAGATTTTATATCAATAAAAGCTGCAGCAGAGCTCACAGCTAAGTTATGTCAAAATTCTGATTCAGAGTTTCTACGTGTAAAGCAAAACGAGAACTGACTTTCAGCATATAGCTAAACCTATCTAGATATTTAATCAGTACATCCCAGTATTTCTTAGTGGTATAGATTCTACTAGATATGGCTAGTATCCTACTAACTTTGTGAAACATTAAACTCGACAGAAGGCATGACAGCTGGTTGCTTGTTCCGTTGCTGCATTCATCGATCTGTGTCCTGCTTTTTTATTTCCATATCTTCTACTAGTTGATGTACTGTTTCCTCTTCCTTCGGTCCTTCAGAATTGGAATTGACAGACGCAGACAAAGCCAACAATTGACATAAAAATATGTATTTATTAATAATGAATATGAGTGGACGATTTACAGGATGAGAGGCCCGGGCTTAAATACAACCCTACATGCTCATGCCCTGTGCCATAATTAACTAATTCATTTACAAATACTAAATTTTTATATAACATTGCCTTCCTCCCAAAAAGATGCTTTTTCCTCAAAGCATACATAACGATGGATGTTGTTAACGAAATGCTTCAGTTTCGCAAGAAGCTTCTTCTTCTGGTAAGTCCTTCCACTTGATCAAGTACTCTTTGATTACTCGTGATCGGAGCTTCTTTTCCCTGGTGGATATGATACCTTTTGGCTCTAAAATGACGCTTCCTTCATCAACTAAGGATGGAAGCGTTGTTTGTGCTGATTGATGGTCACCAAGTGCCCTTTTAAGGCAGGATACATGGAAGATGTTGTGAACACGACCTTTATCCGGAAGGCTTAAACTATATGCAACTTGGCTGATTTTTGTTGTTGATCTGGTATTTGTCCATAGAACTTTGGTGCATGACCTTTATTCGGAAGGCTTAAATTATATGCAACTTGGCTGATTTTTGTTGTTGATTTGGTATTGTCCATAGAACTTTGGTGCCAATTTATTTTTTCCTTTTTGTTTCAAAGACAACTGTTTGTATGGCTTGACCTTGACAAATACCCATTCTCCAACTTCAAATTCTCTCTTGGTTTGATTTCGGTCAGCTTGTTGCTTCATACGGTTTCTTGCATTATTTAAATTTTCTTTTAGAGTTTGAACGATTTTTTGGGTTTTTTCTAGTTGGTTTTTAACAACTGGTAGATTTGTCTGGATAATAGCTAGATCCTTCCATTTCGGAGGTTTGTACCCATACAAAGCTTGGAATGGAGTCATTTTTGTTGACGTATGATAAGTAGAATTATACCACCATTTAGTGAGATGCAACCACTGAGACCACTTATTTTGTTTTTCTGTAGTGTAACAATGTAGGTAGGCTTCCAAACATTTATTGACAACCTCCGTTTGTCCATCTATTTGAGGGTGGTAAGGGGAATTCATATTTAGGTAGGTTCCTGTATGGTTGAACAATTCCTTCTAGAAATTACCCTTAAATTTGGCATCTCTATCACTCACAATGACTTTCGGGAAACCGTGTGATTTCTAAATATTTTTGCAAAATATCTCAGTGATTTGTTTAGCTGAGTCTGATTTCTTCATTGCAATAAATTGAACATATTTGGTGAGTCTGTCGACTACTATGAAAATCTTATTCTTGCCCTCAGATACATGTAATCCCTCAATAAAGTCCATTGATATTTCTTCCCATTTTTGATTCGAAATGTTTAAGGGGTGATGTGATCCAGGTGTCATAATATTTTCACTTTTGTTTCTTTGATATTTGTCACACGCTGCTACATATTTCTGAATATCGCGACTCATCTCCTTCCAATTTCCAAAAGAATGATTGACGTGCATTTAGTAAGGTTTAAAGAATCCTACATGTCCAACTGACAGTGAATCATGTGACTTCTTGAGTATCTTGGATTTAAACTTGGATTTTGAATTCAGATAGATTCTTCCTTTGTACCATAGAATATCGTTCGTCCACTCAAATTTTGAGTTGTCTGGAAGGTTATTGATTATCGCAGTTATTTCTGGATCCTTGGCATACTCACTTCGAATCTCGTTAAGCCATTTAGGAACAACAACCGAGACTGCAAGTAATGTTGGTTCTTGTTAATCTTAGGTAACAATGGTATGTTCTATGCTTAAGAGCAATTTAGTTCAAATTCTTTATTAGCCCAATATCAATATCCAGTTTAGCAATCACATCAGCATGATAGTAAAATGCAGATAGAACATAAATATAAATAGTAGAAGACAAGCCAAGACAAGAGGACACAAGATGTGGCCCAGCCAGGGACAAACCCCAATGTGGGGAAACCCGTGATCATTTCTTCTTATATTCTTCAATAGTTCAGCAGAGAGAGATAGTACAAGTTACAAATCTGGTAATTTATGACTGCAATAGAAAATCCCTAACCAGAAAAGTCAACATTGGTCAAACAGGGTAGAATTCTTCCTCTAAACAGCTCGGTCAAACCCAATCAACTTCGGCCTCCAACAACAAGCTCAAACTACCCAAAACAGTAAAAAAAAGTCTAGTCAAAGACTGGTCAACAAAAGTCAAACTGCAGCCAGATCTAGAGTAGTCAACATTGGTCAAATGAGAGGTCAAATCACCTTGATTTAAGTGCCTAGATCTGCGGCTTGTTAAGAGGAAGATACCTCACCGAATTTGCAGTTAAAAGAAGGTCAACGTTGGTCAACGCAACCCAAAACAACAGTATTTGAAATTCGTTTAAACTGGTCAACGCAGCCAAATAGATATTCGTCCTTCTTCCTTTGCATGTGTGAGAGAAGGCTGCCCATATTTGCGTACCTAATCAGATGAGGAGAGAGGGGGTTTGAATGCTTGTTATGCTTGCTGGCCGACCTTGACAATTTGTCCATAATATAAATAAATTCATATTTTCATTTTTACATGTCAGAATCGGATGATCTTTAGATCAATCCTACACCTCTCGGAGAGAGGAATCCAAGAAAAATATCGGCTGTAAATAAGATGACCCATGTGGAGTTTGGCCCTAGTTGCCAATTTTAACATTCCCTCTCAACTAGGGAGAACTCCATCTGCTAGTCGATATTATCTCTGCTATCAGTGCATTGCTTTGCACTGCTCTACTTTGCTCTGCTCTACTGAACTATGAAGAAGAATAAGTGATCGAGAATGTATCGTACCATTCTCTACTAACCCAAAGTTAGTCTCAGATGAAAGAGAGTGTCTCATACCACTCTTACTGACCCGAAGTCAGTCCCAGATTAAAGAGAGTGCCTCATACCACTCTTACTGACCTGAAGTCAGTTCCAATTGATCCCAGATCAATTTAGGTCATCCTAGCATAAGGAGTATAGTAGTACACGATGCGTCCATCGGGAGTACTATGGTCCCTATACTCATTTCCCTGCTCAGTGGCCAGATGAGAGGTACTTCCCATGAGTCCCACATTGCATGGGTAGGATGTTCAAGCAGGAGAAGGATGAACCACTCATCTTGCCTACATGTCGCCACGAGGTATCACAAGGGAAGGCTAAACCACTCACCCTGTACACAACAAACCACTAGAGGAAGGCTGAACCACTCACCCTATGGTTGCTGATCGCTCCAAGAAGTACCCCAAGCCCCCCGGAGCTCCTAGAGCTTAATGTTCATATCATACAGGATCCTTAGGAGAGGGTCTTTCCACGACTCCAAGTCATTCTCAGAAGGCTAAGAACTTGACCTTCCCCAAGGGCTTTGTCAGAATATCAGCGACCTGCTCATTAGTTCCAATGTGATGGAGCCTTATTGCTCCTCGTTGTACCATATCCCGGATAAAGTGGTACCTGATATATATATGCTTGGAGCGATCATGAAATACAAGATTCTCTGATAATCAGATCCCCACTTTGGTTGTTGCAGAGGATCATGGTGGTATCCAGCACATGTCCAAACAGCTCACTGAAGATCTTCCTCAACCAGACAGTTTCATAGGAGGCCATACTAACAGCTATGTATTCGGCCTCAGTGGTGCTCAACGCAACCGATTTTTGCTTCTTGCTCATCTAGGATATCGAAGCAGAACCCAAAGAAAAACAACACCCAGGAGTGCTCTTGTGATCCACCAGACTGCTAACCCAATCAGAATAACCATGCAGCGTCACATCTCCGACAGTGTATCTCTATTCATGAGTGATTGTGCCCCAAAGATATCTCAGAATATTCTTGGCACCAATCCAATGTATCTGATGAGGCTCAACCATATATTGGCTCAACGTGTTAACTGCAAAACATATGTCCGGACGAGAGTTCACCGAAAACATCAGTGCTCCTATGAGTTGACGATACTCAGAAGCATTTCCCAATTCAGGTCTGACAGTACTACCACATAACTTCTTGAAGTTAAGTTCCATCGGGGTAGTCACAGTCTTGCAGTGCACCATCCCAAATCTTTCCAATATCTTCACAACATATTTTCCTTGAGATAGGAAAATTTCTCTTGGCTTTTGCCAGACCTCCAACCCTAGGAAGTAGTGCATTAGTCCTAGGTCCTTCATCTCAAATTCAGAAGCCAACTCCTTCTTACATTTGTGAATGAGAGGATCTGCACCTTTCAGAAAGAGGTTGTCCACATCAATGTTTTAAAACTCTCACTTCGACTCGGACTCGGTCGTTGTAAAAAATACATTAAATATTTTTTTATTTATAAAAAAAATAATTTTAAAGATTTTCAATCATGTTTCCAAACACACAACATTAGAATATAGATAGAAGACAACATATGATCAACGTAGGCTCATGTATATATCCATTATATCAAAATGGCACCCAGTGCACTGTCCAATACATACATGATGATGATATAGAGATCAAAACAAAAACACATAACCAAGGAGGCTATAAATGGCCTCTACAACAAAATTAAACTATGACCAGTACTACTGGCTATTGCTAGAGTTGCCAAGATCATCTGGATCAACCTTTGGAGCAAAGAGAACAAGAGAGAGTTTAGCATTGGTTCAAATCTCAAGAGGTTGAGCTTAAGCTTTGGAGTAGGCTTGAATCTTAAGGAGCAGTTTTATAAACTTAAGCACCCAGGTCGAATTGTTTTCTGAGATATAGGCAGTGTATAGGCATCACTTTTCTCATCCAACAGTCAACCAACAAGAGGACAAGAATCTCGGGCCTCAGCAGCACAATTCTCGGGCCAGTTTGAGGCTCTGAGCATGCTACAACGTGATTTTCAGGAGGATTCAGTGAGTTGTCTAGGGTAGAAAAGCCTGCTACAGGAGTTCTAATTCTAGTGGAGAAATATATGTCAGAGTTCTGAAGTGTTGATTGCTCCTTGCATTAAATTCCCTGTACACTGTAAGCTAAAAGGAGGCTGTATTTTTCACTGGATGAGAGAGACTGTGTGAAGAGGCCGAGTAGGCTTGGACTCGGCCGAGCCGACGGGTTGTTACTGAGTCGGCCAAGTTGTTAGACGACTCGACCGACTCGGTAATAACCCGGCTGGTCGAATCGGTTCATAGGCCGAGTCGACCCGGTGAGGCCTTGACTCGAACCAACTCGGCTGAGTCGGTTTCGAGCCGACTAAATCTTAAAACATTGGTCAACATAAAGTACCAATATGAGAGGTTTATCATTTTCAACCTTAAAGTAAAGGTTCAGATCGGCTTCATTTCTTGTGAATCTCAGCTTCATCATATAGTTATCAATCCTCTCATACCAAGTTGGGGTGCTTGCTTCAAGCCATAGAGAGCTTTCCTTACCCTGCATACATGGGATTCCCAGACATGAACCTCAAACCCCTCGGGTTGTTCCACATGGACTTCCTCTTTGATCGAACCATGCAAGAAAGTGGTCTTGACATCCATCTGATGTAAGTTCCATCCTTGTGAGGCAGCAAGGGCTATGATTGAGCGAATGGTGGTGTATCGGGCAACAGGTGCAAATATCTCATCGTAATCCACACCTTCCTTTTGAGAGAAGCCCCGAGCAACAAAGCGAGCCTTGAACTTTTCTGCACGTCCATCGGCTCAATGATTGATTTTGTAGAGCCACTAAAGAGGTGACAACCGATTTGGCCTGGGGTCTAGGGACCACATCCTAGATATCATTCTTCATAATAGACTCATATTCTTGATTCATAGCATCCTTCCATACTTGTTGCTTCACGACTTCTTCAAAGGATGAAGGCTCATTTTGAATGATTGTGCTCATGACGGTTAAGTATCCTTGATGCCTGTTCGACTTCTTTCTCTCATGGAAAGTCCCCCTTGGTGCAATATGTATTTTGACATCTTCGAGGGTCTCCCTAAGCCACGAGGGTATCCTCTTGGAGGAGGAGCGCTCTTGGGGAGGAGGATCAATAGGATCCATAGGCTCATCAACATTAGGCATCAATTCGTCCTCTTTTTCACCCTGTTTTCCGATGTCAGCTTCTTTGTCCTTCCTTGGGATATGAAGGTTGATGATCTTGCTAAGGGCCATATCTTTGTCAAAGGTGACATCATGACTTATCTCAACTTCCCTTTGACCATCCACATATATTCTATAGCCCTTAAAATTTTTGCTATAGCCCACAAAGATTCCTTTCTTCCTCGATGCACCCAATTTGCTTCTCTTCTCTTTCGGCACATGAAAATATATGGGACATCCAAAAATTCTAAAATGAGAGACATCGGTTTTCTTACCAGTGAACATTTATTCGGAAGTCTTGGAGTCCAATGCTTGATGAGGGCATCGATTTTGAACATACACGGTGGTATTGCAGCTTCATCCCATAGAAACTTCGAAAGTCCTTGATCATGAAGCATGGCGCGAACAACTTCTACAATGGTACGGTTCTTCCTTTCAGCGACACCATTCTGCTCGGGAGTGTATGGTGTTGTGGTCTCCCTCTTAATGCCAACTTCTCTGCAATAATCATGGAATTCATTTGATTCGTACTCAGTGCCATTACCAGTCCTCAATATCTTGGTTCTTTTCTCGGATTGATTTTCGATCATGGCTTTGAAGTGATGGAACCAGGTGAACAATTCATCCTTCTTTTTCAAGAAGTAGATCCAGGTTTTGCGAGAGTAATCATTCGTAAAGGTGAGATAATATAAGTATCCTCTCAAAGAGTTTATGGGCATCATACCAGATATGTTGGAGTGGATCAACTGCAATATATCGGTGGTCTTACTATTACTTGAGGGGAATGGTCCCCTTGTAAGTTTTCCTTCGGCACATCCCGGACATACACCTTCATGCTCTACTTTGAACTTGGGCATACCTGTCACCATTTGTCTCACATCGGGAAGAGCCTTATAATGAAGATGGGCAAACCTCCGGTGCTATAGTTAAGATTGTAGAGAGGTATCGCAAGACATGGCTCCTAGTGGACTTCCTCCAACTTGATATAAAGTGTCAACCCTGAACCCAAGAGTAAAAGCATCTTTAGAATTCCTTTTCCAAACACATACCTTTCCATCGATGAATGCCACCTTATATCCTTTGTCTCCCATTACCGAGATGGACATTCGGTTCTTCTTGAGATCAGGTACATATAAGACTTCTTGTAAATGAATCGTGTTACCTTGATTCAATTGAATGGTAACATTCCCTACTTCCTTCATGCGATAGGTGGCATTGTCTCCAAGAATAATCTCCAAGTTTGTCTCCTTCTCTATCAGATTAGAGAGAGCTTCCTTGTATTTGGTGAAGTGCCTTGAGGCACCACTATCAATTAGCCAATTCCCCAAAGAGTTTGGTGGAGAGGTAGTGGAGAGGGCCGATATAAGATAGTATTCCTTTTGCTTATTGTTAACAACATTTGATTCTTCATACCTGGTGTTCCTTGCTTTCTTGGAGGGTTGACCATTTCCATGATGTCCCGCATTCCCTTTTCCTTTGCCATTGAACTTGCCATTCCTGTGATTGTTGTGGTTGAAGTTGCCCCTAGAATGATTGTGATCATCATCATGTGATGTGTCCCTTCTATTTGGACACTCCCTTGCATAGTGGCCAAACTTATTGCAAACAAAGCACCCACCCTTCCTTCCACCCTTGGATCCAGGCTTTCCATTGAAAAGACCTTTAGACCCTGCATTATTTCTCCTTTTGGAATGAGCGGAGAAAGCTATGGGGTTGCTTCTATTAGAAGGCATTTCTTGCTCCACCATTCTTGTTTCTTCTTAAATGCATCTCGACATCAAATTTTCAAACCCTAGAATTCAATCATTATTGAGAATAGTGGTTCTAAATGTATACCACTCGGGTGGGAGTCCTCCAAGGGTAGTGATAGTAAGTTCCCTGTCAGGAATGACCTCTCCAATCGAAAGTAGATCATTCTTTATCTCAGTGATCCTTAAGAAGTAGGATTGAATATCCTCGTCCTTGCCCTTCTTAATATCCTTCAACTTATTTTTGAGAAATAAAATTTGATATGCATCACTAACCTTGAACATGCTGACCAACTTGTCATAGATCTCCTTGGCGGTGTTCAAATCGGAGATGTAGGCCACTAGATGCTTGTCAATGGAATCTTTGATAATCTTCTTCGCTTTGACTTCAACCTTATTGTACTTGGTCTTCGCAGCAGCCGGTGCATTTGAAGAAGGCTTAAGGATTTTACCCTTCACATAATCCAACACTTCTTGTTCTTCCAAGGTCAAATCAAGAGACATCTTCCATCTATGATTGTCAGACTTTTCACGGAGCTCATCTTCAGCCGGGAAGTGGGATGAGGAACCCATTGAGCCTTTGTCCTTGTCTAAATGTTTTTGGTAATTGCTCTTTCAGTCTTGCTTTGGCTTTGTTTTCACCTCAACTCTGATACCATGTTAATTTTAGGTAACAATGGTATGTTCTATGCTTAAGAGGAATTTACTTCAAATTATTTATTAGCCCAATATCAATATCCAATTTAGCAATCATATCACAATGATAGTAAAATGCAGATAGAACATAAATATAAACAGTAGAAGACAAGCCAAGACAAGAGGACACATGATGTGGCACCAACCAGGGACAAACCCCAATTCGGGGAAACCCTTGATCAATTCTTTTTATATTCTTCAATAGTTCAGCAAAGAGAGATACAATTTATAAATCTGATAATTTATGACAGCAGTAGAAAAGCCCTAACCAAAAAGTCAACGCTGGTCAAACAAGGCAGGATTCTTCTTTTAAACAACTCTGTCAAACCCAGTGAACTTTGTCCTCCACAGCAAGCTTAAACAACCCAAAACAGTCTTAAAAAGTCCAGGCAAAGACTGGTCAATGAAAGTCAAACTGTGGCTAGATCTAAGGCATTCAACGTTGGTCAAATGAGAGGTCAAATCACCTTGATTTCAGTGCCCAGATCTGCGGCCTGCTAAGAGGAAGATACCTCACCAAAATCTGCAGTCAAAAGAAGGTCAATGCTGGTCATCGCAACCCAAAACAACAGCGTTTGAAATTCGGTCAAATTGGGCAACGTAGCCAAACAGAAATTTGCCCTTCTTCCTTCACACGTGTGAGAGAAAGCTGCCTAGATTTGCGTATCCAATCAGATGAGGAGAGAGATGTGATGAGATGAGATGAGATGATGATAAAATGACTTGAGGTCTCCTCCTTTTATATGCAATGTTGAGGATGAGCTCGGGGTTTGAATACCTGTTATGCTTGCTGGCCGACCTTGACTAATTTGTCCATAATATAAATAAATTCATATCTTCATTTTTACATGTCGGATTCAGATGATCTTCTACACCTCTTGGAGAGAGGAATCCAAGAAAAATATTTGCTGTCATAAAAAAATGACCCATGTGGAGTTTGGCCCTAGTTGCCAATTTTAACAGTTCTTCGTCCTTCCTAGATAGGGCATGTGCTACTACATTGTCTTTTCCCTTTTTATGTAGTAGATCAATGTCAAAAACGACAATTTTTTCATTACATTTTTGTTGTTATTCGGAAAGTGTTTTTTGTTGAAGGAGGTGCTGGAGACAATTATGGTTTGTTCGAATGGAGAACTTACTCCCAAAAGATATTGTCTCCACTTAGCTAGTGCGTGCATAATAACGAGCATTTCCTTGTTTTATGTGGACTTAAGACGTTCTCGTTTATTGAGCTTCCTGCTTTCAAAAGCTATTGGATGCTCTTCTTGCATCAACACTGCACATAAACTGAACTCGGAAGCATCATACTCAATAATAAATGGTTTAGAGAAATCTGGAGTTGCCAATACTGGGGTGTTAGACATAACTTCCTTCAATTCTTCAAAACACTTTGCTGCTTCCTCATTCCATTGAAATGAATTCTTCTTTAAAAGGTTTGTTAGAGGTGTAGTTATATGTGCATAGTTTTTAATAAATCTTCGGTAATATCCAGTCAATCCTAAGAACCCTCTTAGCTTAGATATATTCGCTGATTTGGTCCATTCCTTTATAGCCTTGATTTTATTAGGATCCACTTTTACGCCTTCATTGGATATTATGTGTCTGAGATATTCTACTTCTTCCTTCCAAAAGGTGCATTTGGATTTCTTGGCGTAGAACCGATGCTCTTTCAGTAGTGTAAGAACTTTATCTAGATGTTGTAGGTGCTCCTTCCATGTTTTACTGTAAATTAAAATATCATCAAAGAATACTAATACAAACTTCCTAAGATATGGACGAAATAACTCGTTCATAGTGGCTTGGAATGTCGCTGGTGCATTGGTTAACCCAAAGGGCATTACTTTAAATTCGTAGTGACATTCGTGTGTTCGGAATGCAGTTTTTGGCATGACTTCCAACCTGATTCTGATTTGGTAATCCCCTGAACTTAAGTCCAATTTTGAGAAGTATTTTGCGCCATGTAGTTCATCCAACATTTCGTCGATAAAGGGAATTAGGAATTTGTTTTTAATTGTTATTTTGTTTAATCCTCTATAATCAATGCATAGCCTGAATGATCCATCCTTCTTCCTTACCAATACCACTGGTGCAACATACAGACTCTTACTTTTCGAGATGATCCCACATTTTAAAAGGTCTTTGATTAATCTCTCAATTTCAGTCTTTTGGTGATGCGGATATCGATACGGTATGATGTTGATGGGGTCTAATCTTGCTTTGACTTCTATTGTATGTTCGATTTCCCTGTTAGGAGGCATTTTCATGGGCAGGTCTTGGAATACTTTTTCATGCTTCTGAATTAGCTCTTGTACTTCTGGTGACTCTTCGCTAATCACTTTTGCAGATAACATTTCTAATTGGTGACATTGTACTACATAAGTTGGTGCTCCTTTTCGAATCATTTTCATCATTTGGGATGATGACACGATTTGATTTTCTGGTGCTTGGAATCCGTATAACTTGTACCTCTGCCCTTCCCAATTAAAGCTTATAAACTGCGCTTGATGGTTGGTAGAGTAAGTGCCTAGGGTTTGTAGCCATTGGATACCTAAGACCACATCTACTCCTCCTAACAATACAGTGTAGAACGAAGATTCTAAATTAAAGTCTTGAATCTGCAATTTGACCTTATGGCATTTCCCTACCTTTTGAATCTTCTTACCGTCGGCTACCATCACCTTCATGTTGGGCATGGGAAATATGAAAATGTTGAGTCTCTTTTCCATGGTTGAGTCTAAAAAATTGTGGGTGCTACCGGAGTCGATGAGAACCACTACGTTGTTCTTCTTTATATGTCATTTTAATTTTAAGGTGTGGGGTTGTGATATAACTGTCATAGCCGATAATGACAATTGCGGAATGCTTCCGTCATCTAATTCTGGAGAGAATTCTGAGGCATCTTCTATTCCTTCTATTTCTGATTCATCACTGTTTGAATCATTAGTTGCTTCATAGTTATATAGGTTCCTTGTCTCTTTTCCTTTAGCACACCTATGTTTAGGGTCCCACTTTTTGCCACAACGTTTGCACTTGCCTTCTTTCATCCTTTGCATTTCCACATTAGATTTTTCGCCTTCACGAAGATGTGGTGGAACATATATTGTATTATTCGTATTCACAGATTGGGGAATTCTTCGTCTCGAATATACTTTTTCCGGTTTTAACAATAGTGTCTTTTCAAATTTCTTTGCAGCAGCTTTTGCTTTTTGTCTTTCTATTTCTATCGACGTAATGTCATGAAGCTCAAGTTCTACTCGTAGATGAGTTTTAAGTCCGGAGATGTATGATTGGATTAGACGAGATTCTGATAACCTAGGTACTCGTGTTGCTAAGGTCTCCCTTTCTCGAGTGTATTCATCCACATCTCTTTTTTGTTGCAATCTGATGAGTGTTGAAAATAACTCTTCTTCGTTGACACCTTGGAATCTTTTAAAGAACGCATCCTTAAATTTTCTCCAACTGATAGCGAGTGTTGTCTTCTTCCACCACATATACCAATTATATGCTTCACCTTCCATTTTCATGGAAGTGAGCCTAATCTTTTCATCATCATTGTCAATATCATAAATCTCAAAATATTCCTCTGCTTTGTTTAGCCACGCAACACTGCATTTTTCGTTACCGTCGAACTTGGGTAGCTCGATTTTCGCTCTTCGTTAATACGTTGCTAACGGTGGAGCGAAAAGAGGGTATTGATTGGTGAATGAACTCCAGAGCTGCTTATTTTGAAAAGTCACGTTACTATTTTCTTGATGGTGCATGGATGATTTTTTTGGAGACTCTGCTGAATTTGTTGAATTCTGTCACACATAATGGTTAGCATTGCCATTGTCTGATTATAATTCATTTCGGATTTGATATGGTTCTGCCCGAGCTGTTGTTTTATCCGATTTGTTGTATCTTGAAGCTTCTTGATGTCGTCGGAATGTCCGGTAACCTTACTCTCGAGATCAACTAATTTTTGATTAAAATCATTAGAGTGGCTCATAATCCTATTCTCAAGATCAATCAATTTTTCGCTGAAATCGGTCATTGTCATCGACGACGTTGAACGGATTTGTGGGGGTGTATATTTGTCTGCCAGCATAAACTTTTTTCCTTGATTTTTTTTTATAATAATATATATATATATATATATATATTTTAAGTAATTAAATTAAATTAATTAATTTAACTGTATAACATATAGTTTTTTGTTTCTTAATAAATATATGAATATATATATATATATATATATATTACAATTATATACTATATAGCTATATATATTAATTGTATAACATATAGTTTTTTGTTTTTTTTAATAAATATATAAACTATATTAAAAGTGTATATATATATATATATATATTACAATTATATACTATATAGCTATATATATTAATGCCCCTGGTTTAAGTTTAAATAGCAGTGTTCGTGGTCAACCGAGTGATGGTCAGCTGAGATGCGGGTGCATGGGTGAGGTACAATCGAGCAATGGGAACGACGAAGATAGTGGCTGGTGAGGTGGTTGGGACTGGTGCGGACAGCGGGGAATAAGAAGGAACGCAGAAGGTGCGGGGCTATGGACAGGGGCTGAAGCACGGCTTACAGCGGCAGCAGGCAATGGGAGGCAGAAGAACAGATGCGGTGTAGAGACAGCGGAACCGGGATGACAGCAGTGGACGACAGTGAGACAACGGAACAGGAGGGGTCGAAGGGTAGCGTTGAAGTGGTGGTCACCCTGTGTAGTAGTGGAATGACTGAGGATTGTCCGCTCTGATACCAGATGACGCAGACAAAACCAACAATTGACATAAAAATATGTATTTATTAATAATGAATACGAATGGATGATTTACAGGATGAGAGGCCCGAGCTTAAATACAACCCTACATACCTGTTGGTGAATGGGCATGATCTCCGATCATGCCCTGTGCCCTAATTAACTAATTTGTTTACAAATACTAAATTTTTATATAACATTGACAGACTGCACTTGATTGGAAGCTCCAGAGTCACCTCCCTTTCTCAAATTTATCACCATGTTCCAAATCATAGCACATTCCACCTCCGAAACAACAATCTGATGCTTCTTGGACCAAAGTGCCCATAATTGTTGTAATTTGGGAGGTGGCCTATTGCTCATTTGCATGATTTTTTGTTGAAGCTTGTGAAGGTTGAAGATTTGCTTCCCTGTATAGACTCCTCATGAATCCTTGGAACTTGTGTAATCTCCTTTAACTCCTTGTAATCCATCAGAGGTTTGTAGTAGTGCAAGCTCCTAATCTCTTTTAAGGACTTAGAATCGCCTTCAATTCAGTTCCTATGCTTCTTCTTCATTCCCCTCAAGGCCCAGAATTGAGTGCTTCTGATCTTTGAACTGTGAAAGCAATTGGCAAGCAAAATAAATGTGTTCGAAGAAAGGATGTTCAAAAGAGGAGGGAGAGGAACATAATCTGAACCCTTGTGCCTGTGAACACATAAAACCAAATTGGTGCGAGCCTCTCTGAGATGGAAATGAACAGATCTTTCTCTTTCCACCCAAAGAAGACCCAAATGCAAACACCCAGAAAAAAAGGTCATCTCAAACATAAGGTTGATTCTATAAGAGAAAGCGAATTCCCTCCTGGAGGGGAGATTGAAATCCAAACAAATTCCACATAACTGATAGTTGGAACCATCCTAGCTATTACGTGCCTTACAGAACAGGAAGGGTGCTGAGGAGGAGATTCACCAATAATCCAATTAAGGACTAGAAACAAACACACTACCCAAATAAAATGTATGGAACTCACCCAACTGTTTCTGGAACCTGCAATACATATTCTGCACTGATGAAGTCCCAACCGTAGAACCATAATCCCACTATGATGAGGGGAATTTCATTGAGTTCAAATATCTGCGAGGCTGTATGTCTGAGCATGGGACAGAATAGCTTGGGTCTCTTCTTGTCTTTCACATTATTATACGATGAGGTTTCCTTGGGTATGCCATTTGACTCCTTCGATGCGTGCTACATGCCTATATATCCATTAAAACCATCATGGGATGGGTTAATTATAAGCAACATAAAGATTTTGCTTCTTTAGCAAAGCCATCTGCTAAGTGGTTGTTCTCCCTTAACACACGATAAAATTTGATGCTGGTGACTTTAGATGCTTCTTGGTTTTCCCTTGCTATCACTAATGCGAGTAGATTATCAGCTGGTGTAGTGTTCATTCATTACCATCTCTTCTATGACAGCATTTGAGCCCCCACCATAATCAGTGTTTGGATGCGATATTTGTGGGTATTCTTTAGGCCTTGCAATACAGCATAGGCTTCTGCCAAGTCGTTAGTTGAGATACCGAGACTCCATGCAAATGATGTTTCAATTGTACATCTGGGGTTCATAATAATCCTTCCTGCACCTACCGCCCAATATTAAAACTCGAAGGACATAGTGGCGGGCTTTGATCCACTTATGTGTGCGTGGTTCTTGAGAACATTTAATATAATCTCTCGGATGGAAAAATTTACTTTTTTTTTGGAATTTGTGTGCTTATTTTTAATGAAGATGCTTGGGGGCAGTTATTTTTTTGAACTGGGGGAATTGGAAACTAGGGTGGCTCATACTCACATGACAAGAGGTTGATTCCAATCGCTACCACTATAACCTCCGGGCATATTAATATGGCCCCTCATGCGGCACACAGGGTTTGTCGTTGGTTTGAATTGGCGACATCAGGGGTGTCTTAACAGTGCACCCTATCCCCAACTGATCTATACCCCAGGGGCTAAGGGGAGTTCTCATTTTATTGAAGGCACCAGGGATCATTTCCTATGACACTCATATTGCTTCTGTTTGTTCTACTTATTTATTTGTTTATTCTGGAACTCAGAATGGGATAAATTTGACAAGTATTCAAAGTATATTTTATTAATTTCTATGAAACCCAACCTTAAAAATATCAAGCACTGAACTTAAAATTGTCTTCATTGGAAAATTGTATGTGTAGTTTGCCTTCTCCATATGTAGTCTAATGACTACTGTTGTCCATGTTTGAGATCCACAGTTCTTTGACTTTTAGTGGTGTAAGCCTTTTTCTCAAGGAAACAAGTGGTACTGCTGGTGTTAACATACAGCATGACCATGTGCAATCTCTCTTATTTAGCTGCTGAATGCAGTATCTAGCAAATATGTATTCTTACGAATCTGATGTCTTTCCTTCCATTCAATATTTATTGTGTAGATATTACATTCTACCATCCTCAGTTACTCGTTTTACTATGTAATGATGCATAAAGCTTGTCCTGCAATTGATGTGAGTAGGTAGGACCACATGCATTTTTATGGACAGCTATCAATTGTTCCTCAGTCAAGTTTAGATGTAGACATTCAGAGTGACTGCATGACATTGCAATGGTGTTTTCTGATTTATTTGGTTTATTTTTTGTTTTTCTTACTTTTGTTGTACTGAATGTTTGTGACAGTCCTCTATCGGTAAAAGTCTTATCATTGATCCAACCACAGAGGAGGAAAATTGTCAAGATGGGGGGTTGATGGTGGCATGCATGCCCTCTCGGAATGAAATCACTCAGCTAATTATTACTGGAGAGTGGTCTAGCACAAGGGTATCTGAGGTGGGGTGGCAGTGACATATGCAAATAATCCAGCTGGAATTGTTTTCTTTTTAAGCACTTCTGGTTTTATCATTTCCAGAATATTTGCTGCTTGGGTTATGAATAATATTACGCTTGTGTCATATAATTAATGGCCTTCAAACGCGGATTTCTCTCAATTCGCATTATTAACTTTGTTTCGATGCATTTCCATCTCCAATGTATGCTTTCTATGAACCGTGATGTTTTGGTGCAGGCTTTGGAACTTTGTCTCGACGCATGTTCAAAGCTTGCAGCCATCATGAGAGCTTGTTTGAAAGAAGCAGCTAGCGGCCAATCATGACTTGGATTCATTTTATGGACAAGGAGAAAAGGGTAATGCATAGTCGTGGAATTTAATGGCATACCTTTATTTTCAAGGGAATGATCTTTAGTCGATTTCTTGATCCGTCATTTTCAATAACTGATGGGGTATTTTTAATTCTACCGTTGTTGGCTACTTAGATATATACGGGACCTGTTTAGTCCTCCACTGTAGATAATTTCATGTTTTGTACAGGAATGTTCTATCATGATCATATAATTTCATGATATTACTTTGGTCCATGTTATAATGGGGTAAATTACTATTTAAAGTGCTTCACATTAAAGGAAGCAAATCTATAGTTGGAACTATAATGCCACAATGACCAGAGGTGGTAAATCTGGATCCTCTAAGGGTATATCCTCAGACCTGCAGATTGCATTTTATGTGAGTGAAATTGCTCAAGTGAAAAGTTTTCAAGTGCCTAGCTGTGAAGGAAAATTGTTCTACTTTCCTATGGGCCTTATAAAAGAACTGTAAATCAAAATGCAACAATTGTATCTGACTTTCCAAAGGTGATTAAGGTTCAAATTTCTCTAAGGATGCATCCATCCTGGCAGTGAGGATTGTGCCATCGGTTAGTGAAATCACCATTGAATTTGAGAATCTGGCCACTATTCATCTTTAGGAAATAACTACTAAACTAAATCCTATTGACTTGCATTCTACAATTAAGTTTATATTTTAATGGATAATTTCAGTGCACATCTAAACAACTATTTTCTGTAAGCTACATCAACTAAATGATGGAAAGATGATATTTCAGTTAGCTTTCCAAGGCCCACCATTAAATTGTCATCAGATGAGTCAGTCTTTAGGGGGGATTGAGAGGATGGAAAAGGCAGGGGTTTCCCTACCCCACACATTAACTGAGTCAATGTTTTAAAACTCTGAACTGGTCGAGCTTCGACTCTGACTCCGACTTAATGTCTACTTGGCTTAGTTGATTTCAATGACTCAGTGTTTGTAAAAAATACATTAAATATTTATTTTTTTTATAAAAAAACACAATTTTAAAGATTTTTTCATTCATGTTTCCAAACACAAAGTATTAGAATATAGAGAGAAGACAACATTTGATCAAAGTAGGCTCATGAATATATCGATTATATCAAAATGGCACCTAGTGTACTGTCCAATACATGTAATATATAGAGATTAGAACAAAAACAGAAAAGGAGGCTCTAAATGACCTCTACAACAAAAGTGAAACATCACTAGTCACTACTGGCTATTGCTAGAGAAGCCAACATCATTTGGCTCAGACTCTGAATCAGAGTCAGACGGGGAAACCCATGGCTCCTCATCACGATCTCCAATTGCAACTGTAGGAGTAGTAGCACTAGCAAGCGCAACAACTGCACGCTGAGATAGACGAGCTATGAACTTGTGTTGTGGTTGAGTAGAGGAAGTGCTTGGAACTGGAGGACTTGGGGCTGGGCCTGGTACTGGTACTGGTGGATATGCATTTAACTGAACATTATGTTCAACTAATGCCTTCATCTGTAAATCCAAATCAAGACCAATATCCTCATCATAATCAAACTCTGTTGGATAACTCTCCACTACCCAATCTAATGTTGGATCAATATCTTCCAAGGGATTTGTATCAAGTCTTTTGTTCAACAATTGGTTGCGTCTTAGCTGAAGGTTGTATTGGACATCGACTAGATCATTGAACCATTTTGTTCTAAACGATTTCTCTTCTTCGTGTGAATCCTCTCAAAGACAGACCAATTGCGCTCACACCCAATAGCATTGCAAGTTCGACTCAAAATACAGATTGCAAACTTTTGCAATCGAGGATAATGGCTACCAAATGCCTTCCACCATTGTACTGCAAAAAACATAGTTGTGTAATGAGTTTGCTCAATAAATTATATCCAACTTTCAAATTATAAACAATTTAACAAAATAAGAATTTGAAAATTGAAATCGTTTGTTTACCTGGTTCATCAGCTTCCCTGACAATCCTTGCTAGGTTCTTGCCAAAGGTACTTGTGGCTCTGCTGAAGCAAGTGATTTGTCAGTGTATCTCTAGTTGGTCACTCTCCTTAGGGATCATGCGGTCAATGTAGTCAACCAATCCATCTCTAACCTCCCCGGTCAAAGCTTCTACCTCCAGAGCTTTATAATGATACATTGGGTTCATAAAAAACCCAACTGCATGTATAGGGTGATGGAGTTGATTATTCCATTTTTGATCAACGATTTCCCAAATGGGCCCATACTTAGCCACTCTATCCTTGTACGTTGCCTTCATTTGCTCCTTTGCTTGATCCCTAGTCTCATAAATGAAGCCCATAGCCAATCTTTCCCCATCCACCAACTGTAACACCTTAAACAATGACTCAACAAGCTTCACAATAAATGTTGCCTTTTTCCAAAATATTTCTTCATTAACTTTCTTTCTCACATTTTTGGCATCCTGTTGCCAGACCATTGACATTCATTCCATTCATCACTGGAAAACACCTTTGCAAGTTTCTGTGTTGGGAAATCATAGATTGCAATGTCAAAAAATAAGTTGCAAATCTAGTGATGGCAGACCTAATAATATCCTTGCCCCCTGTGTGCTTCCTTAGCAGGTTCAAAATCCATGAGTGATTGTAGATGTATTTTGTTATGCTTTTGGCATGCTCTACAATGTTCTTGATTCAATATATATTACCAATATCCTCAAGCATGATCACTATGCAATGTGCAACACATGGGGTCCAAAAGATGTTTTATGTTTTTCCTAACAATTTACCAACAAGGATATGGTTAGAGGAATCATTTGTGATGATTTGAACAACATTAGCCACCCCCACCTCTTCAACAATCTCATCCAAAAGCTGAAACAACAAGTGTGCATCTTTCACCCTATCAGATGCATCAACTAATTTTAGAAACATGGTTCCCTGTGGGAAAAAGATAAGAAAATTTATTATGGTACAGTTCCTTTGATTAGTCCATCCATGTAACATGATAGTACTTCCCCTTTTTGCCCATGAGCTTTTGAAATCTTTGTTAATTTTAGATAACAATGGTATGTTCAATGCTTAAGAGCAATTTATTTCAATTTTCTTATTAGCCCAATATCAATTTCTAGATTAGCAATCACATTAACATGATAGTAAATGCAGATAAAACATGAATAAAACAGTGGAAGACAAGCCAAGACAAGAGGACACAAGATATGGCGCCAGCCAGGGACAAACCCCAATGTGGGTAAACCCTTTGATCAATTCTTCTTATTATTCTTCAAAAGTTCAGCACAGAGAGTACAATATGCAATATTCACTTGCCCAATCAAAGTGAATTTTGTCTAGTCAAACAACAGTGATAGAAAGTCCTAACCAAAAAGTCAACGATGGTCAACATGGCAGATTTTGACCTCCAAACTAGTTCAGTGAAACTCAGTCAACTCAACCTCCAACATCAAATCAAATCAAGCCAAAACAGTTCGAAAATACTCAATCAAACTTGGTGAACGCAAGTCAACGCTGGTCAAAAAGTACAAATTGCCTCGATTTCTGTGCCTAGAAATGCGGCTTGCCCAAATAGAAAGAATCCCACAAATCCTTAGTCAAACAAAATGACATTGTTGGTCAACGCTTGGTCAAACTATCCTTGAAAGTTGGTCAATGCAGAAAACAATCTTCTTCTTCACACGTGTGGAGAGAGGCTGTCTTGAAATCCGTACCCAATCATAAGAGGAGAGAGAGATGTGTTAGAAGGTGAGTAATGTCCAAATGAGACAAAGACACCTTCTATTTATATGCAAACGTTGAGGATGAATAGACGTGACTGTTGGGCTTCTGAGCCTACACTAGTTTGTTTGCTGACTTTGACAATTTGTCCATAAACAAAATAAATTCATAATTCCATTTGTACATGACAAAATGAGATGATCTTTAGACCAATCCTACACCTCTCAAAGAGACGAATTCGATACAAATATCAATTGCATCATATGAGCTGTCCAAGGTGGAGTTTGGTCGTAGTTGCCAAATTTAACACTCCCTCTCAACTAGGAGGAACTCCACATGCCAAACCATTTGAGAATCTGTACCATCCCTGCTCTGCTCTGCTGAACCATGAAGAAATAATGAAGAAGAAAATGATCGAGAATGTATCATACCATTCTCCACTGACCCGAAGTCAGGCTCCAATAATCAAGAGCTTATCATACTATTTTCCACTGACCTGAAGTCAGTCTCCATTGATCCCAAATCAATATCAAACATCCTAGCATAGGGAGTACGATAGTACACGATGCGTCTATTGGTACTACTATGGTCCCTATCCTCATTTCCCTACTCATTGGCTAGATGAGAGGTACTTCCCATGAGTCCCAGAGTACATGGGTAGGATGTGCTGACAGGAGAAGGTGAACCACTCATCCTGCTTATATGGCATAGGAGAAGGTGAACCATTCATCCTATGCATATCTCAACATGGGGTATTACAGGGGAAGGTGAACCACTCACCCTGTACGTCACGTACCACTAGGGGAAGGTGAACCACTCACCCTATGGTCGTTCGTCGCTCCAAGACGTACCAACCATTCATCGCTTCAAGAAGTACCCCAAGCCCCTCGGAGTTCCCAAAGCTCCATATCCATCTCATACGGGTCTTCGTAAGAATATTTGTGACCTGATCATTGGTTCCAATATGGCAGAGCTTTATTGCTCCCTGTTGTACCATATCTCGGATAAAGTGGTACCTGATATCAATATGCTTGGAGCGGTTAGGAAACACGTGATTCTTAGAAAGATGAATCCCACTCTGGTTGTCGAACCACTCATCCTGCTTATATGGCATATGAGAAGGTGAACCATTCATCCTATGCATATCTCAACATGGGGTATTACAGGGCAAGGTGAACCACTCACCCTGTACGTCACGTACCACTAGGGGAAGGTGAACCACTCACCCTATGGTCGTTCGTCGCTCCAAGACGTACCAACCATTCATCGCTTCAAGAAGTACCCCAAGCCCCTCGGAGTTCCCAAAGCTCCATATCCATCTCATACGGGGCTTCGTAAGAATATTTGTGACCTGATCATTGGTTCCAATATGGCAGAGCTTTATTGCTCCCTGTTGTACCATATCTCGGATAAAGTGGTACCTGATATCAATATGCTTGGAGCGGTCAGGAAACACGTGATTCTTAGAAAGATGAATCCCACTCTGGTTGTCGCAATATATCATGGTGGTATCCAACACATGTCCAAACAACTCACTAAAGAGCTTCGTCCACCAAACAATTTCACAGGAGGCCATACTAGTAGCAATGTTTTCGGCCTCAGCAGTGCTCAAACCAATTGACTTCTGCTTCTTGCTCATCTAAGATATTGAAGCAAAACCTAGAGAGAAGCAACATCTAGATGTGCTTTTACGATCCACCACATTGCCAGCGCAGTGAGCATCAGAATAACCATGGAGCCTCACATTTTTGGCAGTGTATCTCAATCCATAGGTGATTACGCCCCGGAGATATCTCAAGAGATTCTTGGCAGCAATCTAGTGTATGTGATCAGGCTCGACCATAAACTGACTCAATGTGTTCACCGCAAAACATATGTCTGGATGATAGTTCACCAAGAACATTAGGGCCCCCACGAGTTGACGATACTTAGAAGGATTTCCCAAATCAGACCCAACAAAACTTCCACATAACTTCTTGAAGTTAAGTTCCATCGGAGTAGTCATGGACGTGCCGTCCACCATCCCAAATCTTTCAAGTAGCTTCACGATGTATTTTCCTTGAGAAAGGAAAATCTCACCTGGCTTTTGCGAAACCTCCAACCCTAGGAAGTAATGCATCAGTCCTAGGTCCTTCATTTCGAATTCGGCTCGAATTCGGAAGCCAACTCCCTCTTACATTGATGAATAAGAGGGTCGGCACCTGTCAGAAAGAGATCGCCCACATAAAGTACCAAAATGAGAGGTCTATCATTCTCAACTTTAAAGTAAAGGTTTGGATCAACTTCACTTCTCATAAATCCCATCTTGGATTAACTTCACTTCTCGTAAATCCCAACTTCATCAGATCGCTATTGATCCTCTCATACCAAGCTTGGGGAGCTTGCGTCAACCCATATATGGCTTTCTTCAACCTATGTTCATGTGTCTGATGATCTTGAACTTCGAACCCCTCGAGTTGTTCTACATAGACTTCCTCCTTAATTGAACCATGTAAGAAGGCGGTCTTGACATCCATCTGGTGTAGATTCCATCCTTGGTAGTAAGGGCTATAATCGAACGGATGGTGGTGTATCGGGCAACAGGTGCAAATATTTCATCGTAGTCCACACCTTCCTTTTGAGAGAAGCCTCGAGCAACAAATCTAGCCATGTATTTTTCAACACTTCCATCAGCCCCATGTTTGATCTTGTAGAGCCATTTCAAGGTGACAACAGATTTGTCCTTGAGTCTAGGGACCACATGCTAGACATCATTCTTCATAATTGACTCATACTCTTCGTTTATAGCATCATTCCAAGCTTGGTGCTTCACAACTTCTTCAAATGTGCCAGGCTTGGATTGAACAATGGTGCTTATTGCAGTTAAGTACCCTTGGTACCTATTCGGCCTCTTGCTTTCACGAAATATCCCCCTTGGTGCAACATGCTTCTCGACATCTTCGAGAGTCTCCCTAAGCCATGAGTGTCTCCTTTTCGAGGAGGAGGGCTCATGAGGAGGTGGATCAATGGGATCCATTGGTTCTTCAACATCGGACATTGATTCATCCTGCAGTTCTCCCTATTTTCCTGAATCTGCTTCTTTGTCCTTCCTTGGAAGAGGAAGGTTAGTAATCTTCCCAAGGGCAACATCCTCATCGAAGGTGACATCATGACTTATCTCCACTTCTCTTTGACCAAACATATAGATTCCATATGCCTTGGAAGTTTCACTGTAGACCACAAATGTTCCTTTCTTCCCAGAATCATCCAATTTGCTTTTCTTTTCTTTCGGCACATGAAAATATACGAGACTACCGAAAATTCTAAAGTGAGAAACATCAGGTTTCTTATCGGTGAAGACTTCTTCGAGAGTTTTGGAGTCCAACGCTTGATAAGGGCATCTATTTTGAACATACACGACATTGTTTGCAACTTTGGCCCATAAGAACTTCAGAAGGCTTTGATCATGAAGCATGGCACGAGTGGCTTCTACGATATAATGGTTCTTCCGTTCAACAACACCATTTTGCTTGGGAGTATATGCAGTAGTAGTCTCCGTCTTAATGCCAACTTCTCTATAATATTTACTAAACTCATTTGATTCATATTTGGTTCCATTATCGGTCCTCAATATTTTGATCTTCTTCTCTGTTTGATTTTCGACCAAAGCTTTGAAAGAACAGAACCATGAGAATACTTCGTCCTTTTTCTTCAAGAAATTTATCCAATTCTTATGAGAGAAATCATCCATAAAGATAACATAATCTAAATATTCTGCCAAAGGGTTCACGAGCATTATACCAAATAGATTGGAATGAACCAATTGCAATATGTCGGTAGTCTTGTTATCACTTGAGGGGAATGGTCCCCTTGTATGCTTTCTTTCGACACACCCTTGAAAAACACCTTCATGTTCTACTTTAAATTTGGGCATACCTGTCACCATCTTCCTCACATCGGGTAGAGCCTTATAATGTAGATGGGCAAACCTACGGTGCCATAATTCAGATTGAAGTGATGTGTCGCAAGACAACTCCCAATAGAGTTCCTCCAACTTGATATAGGCTATCAACCCTGAATCCAAGTGTAAATGCATCTTTGAAATTTTTATTCCATACACGTACCTCTTCATCGATGAATGCCACCTTGAATCCTTTGTCCTCCATCACCGAGATAGATACCATGTTCTTCTTTAGATCGGGTACATATAATACTTCTTGTAGATGAATGGTGTTACCTTGATTAAATTAAAGAGTAACATTCTCAACTCCCTTCATGGGATAGGTGGCATTGTCTTCAAGGATAATTTCCAAATTTGTATCATTTTCAATTAGGTTTGAAAGAGCTTCCTTATACCCAGTGAAGTGCCTTGAGGCACCACTATCAATCAACCAATTTCCCAAGGTGTCGGAAGGAGAGGCAGTAGAGAGGGTAGATATAAGATACAATTCTTTTTGCTTCTTATCAACAATATTAGATTCATCATGCTTGGTGTTTCTTGATTTCTTGGGAGGGCGACCATTTCCTTGTTGAGGAGCGGGAGCATTCCTTTTTCTTTTGTTGTTGAATCTTCCATACCTTTGATTTTTGATGCCTCTGAAATTGCTGTTGTTGTGGTTATCATCATCATGAGGTGTATTCCTTCTATTAGGACACTCCCTAGCATAGTGGCCAAACTTGTTGCAAATGAAGCATCTTTCCTTCCATTTTTGAAAGCCCACCTTCCTTGACATTGCTTCTTTGAATTTGCATTGTTCTTCTTTTTAGCATGAGTGGAGAATGCAGTAGGATCATTCCTATTTGAAGGCATATCTAGTTCCATCATCCTTGTTTCTTCTTGAGAACATCTAGTCAACAATTCTTCAAAACCTGGAATCTTGTCGTTGTTAAGAATAGTAGTGTTGAGCACGTTCCATTCATGATGGAGTCCTCCAAGGGCAATGAGAGTAAGCTTCCTATCAACAATAGCTTCTCCAATCAAAAGATCATTTTTGATCTCAGTAATCCTCACGAAGTAGGATTGAATATCTTCACCTCTTCCCTTCTTTATGTCCTTCAATTTGTTCTTGAGAAAGAGAACTTAGTTTGCATTGCTAGCTTTGAATATGCCAACCAACTTGTCATATATCTCCTTTGATGTGTTCAAATCGGAGATGTATGCAACCAAATGCTTATGAATAGAATCCTTGATGATCTCCTTTGCTTTGGCTTCACCTTTCTTGTACTTTGTCTTCGTGGTAGCAGGTGTGTTTGACTGATCTCATAGATCTTTCTGTGTAGATAGTCATAGTATCCTTCTGTTGTAAAGTCCTCTCCTGTTTCCTCTTCCATGATGATAATGATATTTATCATTGGGTTTGTTCTTAGATTTGGGGTTGTCTGTGGCGGCCATATCTTGTCCTCTTGTCTTGGCTTGTCTTCTGCGTTTTGTATTTATGTTCTATCTGCAGTTTATCGTAATGCTGATGTGATTACTAACTGTGAAAATTTAAATAAATTGCTCTAGCATAGAACATACCTAAAATTAACATATGCTTAAGAGCAAGTTCCTTCAATTTTCTTATTAGCCCAATATCAATTTCCAGATTAGCAATCACATTAACATGATAGTAAATACCGATAGAACATAAATAAAACAGTAGAAGACAAGCCAAGACAAGAGGACACAACATATGGCGCTAGCTAGGGACAAACCCCAATGTGGGGAAACCCTTTGATCAATTCTTCTTATTATTCTTCAAAAGTTCAGCAGAGAGAGTACAATATGCAATATTCACTTGCCTAATCAAAGTGAATTCTGTTTAGTCAAATAGTAGCCACAAAAAGCCTTAACCAGAAAGTCAATGTTGGTCAACATGGCAGATTTTGACTTTAAAACCAGCTCAGTCAAACTCGGTCAACTCGGCCTCCAACAACAAATCAAATTAGTCTGAAAATACTTAGTCAAACTTGGTCAACGTTGCAGTCAAACCTTATGTAGTCAACGCTAGTCAAACAATATAGATTGCCTCGATTTCTTTGCCCAGAAATGCGGCCTGCCCAAACAGAAATAATCCCACAAATTCGCAGTCAAACAAAGTCAATGTTTCTGGTCAACTCTTGGTCAAACTGACCCTGAAATTTGGTCAACGCAGAAAACAATCTTCTTCTTCTTCTTCGTATGTGTGGAGAGAGGCTGTCCGGAGATCCGTACCCAATCATAAGAGGAGAGAGAGATGCGTGAGAATGTGAGTGATGTCCAAATGAGGCAAAGGCACCTTCTATTTATATGCAAATGTTGAGGATGAATAGGCGTGGCTGTTGGGCTTTTGAGCCTACATTAGTTTGTTGGCCGACCTTGGCAATTTGTCCATAAACCAAATATATTCATAATTCCATTTGTACATGTCGGAATGAGATGATCTTTCGATCAATCCTACACCTCTCAAAGAGAGGAATCCAATAAAAATATCAGTTGCATCATATGAGCTTGTCCAATGTGGAATTTGGCCCTAGTTGCCAAATTTAACTATCTTTCAAATATTCATCAATGGACAAAACCTCTTTTTGCCAAAGAGATCCCCTTAAATTATGCATACTAGGGCCTTTGAAGCCCTTTCCAGCGACAAATATGGCATCAAACATATGTTCATAATATGGTGAACGAGAACCATTGAAGGGGACGTCAACATCATACCACCATCTAGCTATGTAATCACAAACAATTTCTCTCAATTCTTTCTTCCAATGGCCATATAAAGTGTGTTGTATTTTACCTCTATTAGCTTGAGGACCATGTGCACTATCAGAAGGAGAGGATGGTGTGAAATAACTTTTGATATCACCTTTCTTTTTAATTTTACCTTTACCCTTTTCTTGAATAGACTCCAAAGAAGGAGGAACATAGTGAAAGGGGTGGGATGCATCTGTGCAAGGGATAGATGAAGAGTTCTCATAATCAAAATTGGGGTTGGCAACCATCATATGTTTTATTTCCCTCTTCCTTCCAATTTCAGCCTTTTTCGTTTTTCCTAGCTTTTTCTTCCTCAAACTTCTCAAATCTATCTAGCAACTCTTTCCTAATATCCCACTTTGTTTTGCTGGTGCTGCACATGGAGCAATTTGGTCTCTAATACCAGCCAAGTGTTGTTTCAGTTTATGAATGCCCTTTCCACCTCCCTTAATTTTTCTATGATAAAATTTGCAATGCATTTGATTATCAATCATCTCAGCAAATACCCAAGTAGCGTCTTTCATTCTAGGAGCGATTTTCTAATATTTGGAATGAAAGGATACAAATATGAAAATGAAAAGAAAAAGAAACAACTCTTCAATGTTCATTTCTTTTACAAAAATTACTTTTTTCAATTTCCAGATTTGCAAAAAAAAAAAAAACACAAGCAAATGCCGATTTGAGAAGTGAAAAAAAACACCTCTAGGCTCTAGCCTCCTCAATGCTGCTCCAATGACTGCCCAAGAAGCTTCTCACTGCTGCTGCAATGATTGCCCAAGAGACTCCTCACTGTTGCTCCAAAAACCATCTCCATAACTCTTCACAAACATCACACAAATGCAATGAGATAGTTGCAAAGAAATGTGAAGGGGTTGGGTAACTTTTATAGGTTTGGGAGAGGTTAGATGGACATGCAAAAAACCTAAAACCAAAAAAAAAAAACAATTTTGGAGTCTGCGTTCCTGCCAATTTCCGCCATTGACCGGCTTTGACTAGCTCGACCGGTTTAAGTCAGACTCGGTCGAGTCGACCGGTCTATTACTGAACCGACCGAGCCGGTAACCGGCTTGGTCGATTCGGTAACAAACTGGGCTTTGGCTTGGTTTTTGTACCAATCCAGCCTGTGCAAGGGTCTGGCTCGGTCGGCTCAACCGATTTTTAAAACATTGAACTAAGCCTCGTTTAGTATGCTAATATTTGAAAGAACATTATTTTTTTTATAACTTCATAAACATGTTTTTTGGCTTCACCACTGTATAAGTGTCAGGGTTCTGTGGTTCTCAGGGGTTTCTTTGTTTGAGTCTTGTCTCTTTAATGTGCCTTATAGTTTTACTTTACATAATGTATACCCAATTGGTTGTTGCACTACGTTTAGGTTTCTGTCCTTACATACCAGTGAGGCAGGGACACCAAATGACCCACAACCCAAATTTTGACTGTAGTGTTCCATTGGCTTCATGTGAATAATACCCATGAAAACTTGCGAGTTTGTGCCAAAGGTATTCTAGGAGGTGATGAATCTATCAACATTTCTGACTCATTTAGCAAATTTCTGTGGATGAATATGATATTGCATGTCATGAATGTAGTCACACCGCAATATTCAACTATTTTGTTTGGTGGCTATCTAAAAGTATTTTTAGAAGTTGGATTTGCGAAGCTTGGGAGCCTCAGGGCCGGTCTGTTATCTTGAATATGACTGACTGTCTTTGTATGCCCAAATTTAAGGGGGATTTTCAAAGGCGTCTAAAACTTTCAATCAATTGATGTCTCTTTGTTGACCAATTGTATGTTCACAAGGTTCCATTTTGTTATTTTCCTTTTCTTTTGTGGGGGTGAATCCTAAATTATTTATTTATTTATTTAATTTACAATATTACAACTTTTTTGATATGATCTTGGTTCGTCTTGTGTTATGTAATCACATATGATATTGATGTAGTATGATAATAATGATAATAATATATTAAAGAATAATGCACCATATGTTGTAGTTTCGCTAGTGAGGGACGTTATATCAGCCAAGTTTATAACATGTGAAATGATTATAAAATGATAGTAAATTTATAATAAAAGTAAATTAAAATTAAGGAATATCAACAAGCTAACTTAAATTTATTATAATGTTTAAGGATAAAGTGTTTGTATCTTTACATTTAAAAAATGGTTTGCATTTTTACGGATTTCTCTTTTATTTTTTTAGATTTAGCGTCTTTAAATTTTAAAAATGATTTATATTTTTATGGTTTTCTCTTTCTTATTTTGATACATCTAGTGTTAAGATGAATGTGAGTTTAGTAAATATATCATTAAAATATATGGATACAAGTGTCTAACACAAACTATATAAATACATGGCTTGGCTTTAAATTACATTTTTATTCTTATTAATTGATTTAGACTTTATTTTATAAAGTTGATATTACTCATTATATATTAACACCTCTCCCTATTGACTTGTTCCCTTTTACTACTAAATTTGGCACTTTAGTGGAAAGCTACAATAATCACTCTAGGTTAAGGGTAATCATCGGATTGGTTGCCATTGTCACTTTAATAACTGTTCTCCTGCTACTTTGTGGTTAGATATTGTCCCCACAAGGGAGGCTTCCTTAGCAAATCTTGGAGATTAAATAATCCAAGTACTCCCATCCCATATGCCCTCTAAGGTTTTTGCTAAATAAGACACTCAAGGACATTGTTCAATAAAGTAGGATTGAGGGTGAGATGAGATGTAATTCCAAAGTAACAAGTTCAAAGGACCATGTGACTAATTTTAGAGGGCTTAATTAGTCTTGGAGAGGCTCAAAAATATTTCCAAACACATGTTATCTTTAAATTACCAATCACTGTTATAGTTTGGGGTATTTAAGCAATGTAATTTACAACATGCGAAATTTATGATAGAAATAACAAAATATCCTGAAATTGATGATAGCCAAGAAATAAACAAAGACTATATAACGAGTAAACTAGGAAATATGTTGCAACAATTTTTCAATGGTTGAAAACACATAAAAATAAAACCCTAGACATCAACCTTAAAGTGGCTGAAAAGTGCATAAAAATGATATTTTTTCTTTTTTTCAATTTAGTATATGCAAATTCTAATCATATGACAATGAGATCCAATGTATTTTATGTTATTAAATGTATGTTTTGCAATAACTTAACTGTAATTTGCCAATTAAAACATAAAAATAACAATTAGAGTTTTAATTTTTATAAGATTATTAGACTTATAAACTAGTGCCTTTCTCAATTTTGGGCTAATGGAGTCAAAGGTGAGGTCTGTTGGAAAATGTAACTAGTTTCTGTTTTCATAATTGTCATTGTACTTATGTCAATATGTATATCTTATGTTAGAAGAAAAGGAAGAAAGAAAAATATTATTTTAAGCATGAGTTTCATGCTTCATTTTATTAGTCATCTAGGTCAAGCATGCATTTCATGCTTCTAGGGTTTGTCATGTCAAAAGAATTTATTGAGTCAAGAGAGTATTGGGCAAGATGTAACATGTAAAAGATATTATTGGGCAAGATGTAACATGTAAAATATATTATTTTGAGTCTAGAAATTCCTTATAAGCCTCCTAGCACAAGTCATCCCTACTAGCAAGAAGTCAGCCTAAAGAGGGTTATTCGACCTCATGGAAAACCTATGTATAGAAGCAACTTCGACCTCTCTCACCACCAATTCAATCTCTCAAGCAAGAAGTCCAATTTGAAGCAAGAAACATCAACGAAGCTAGAGTGAAGGTCAAGGAAGTAAGGATAAAATCAAGAACGAAGAAAATTTGTTTTTGGGTTATATTCTCTCACACGTGCAAAGAAACTAGGATTTCTGCAACTATTACAAAGCTAAAAATTGCAGATTTGAAGTTGGGGTTTGAAGTTGATGTTGAAAGCTGGTTTAATAAGAATTGATCCTTGTTGACTTGGTTGATCTTTGATCTATTGGAAGAGATTCTTGGAGGGATAACGTGGTGCTTGGAGGAGGACTTGGTCTAGGGTTTTGTGTCTTGGGTTTCTCATTTGAAGCAGATTCTATAAGAAGAGAAGAGATTCTTTCTGGGTTTTCCCCTTGGAGGGGTTTTGCCCTAGCTTGGAGCCTACTTGTGTCTATTGTTTCTCTCTTGATAATTGTTTTATGAAAAGATCTAATAAAGAGAACATAAGAAGATAAATAATGTTCACAATCAATTATTAAGGTTAAGGAGAATTTGAATTAATAGTTTCCCTACTGCATTCTCCAACAAAGTTTATGGTTGTGGATCAATTACAAAAAGGTGAGAGAGAAAAGGTTACAATGAGGTTTCTCTTAAGCAAAACCCTTGCAACTTTCAATCAATTTGTGGTAACTAGAGAAGGAAGCTATGTTAAGGTTCCTTGATGGAAATTTTATGGCTATATTAAGGTTATTTGATGGAATTTTGATGATAATTTTACAAAAGGAGATGTTAGAGGCATAAAAAATTCAACACTTACAGTGAAAACTTCAGTGAAATCCCAATTCTACAACAATTACAAAATGGAAGAAGATAGCTATAATAAACTTGCACAAAATCACCTTTTAATGACATTCATTATCAAAAAGAAAATTCCTTTTAATCGCATTATTCTCGCCAAGACAATTCACTCAATTAATGCTCTATTGTGTCAAGATAAAAAAATAGTAGTGCATACTCTGTAATGAATGAGTGAGTGTGTTTACTATGATCTAAGGCCCTCTACTTGTATGAGGGAAACCAAGTCAATTTGTGTTATGAAATGAGCTCGCAAAAAAATAGAAAAGATAGATGAACGTCTTAGAATTCAGTGTCTTCGAAGGGGCAACTTTCTTTACATTACACAAATGAACAATTCTTCGATGATACAAATGAAAAGACCTCATTTCTATATATAGGAGTGTAAGGGGTCATAATATAATTAGAGCCGACATAACAATAATAATGTAAGGGCACAATAATAACATTAGTGTGCTTTTATGGGGCACAATAGTAACAATATGGGCACTAAATGGGTACATCAATATAATAAGGGGGTTGTACTAATAACAATAAGGGGTTACCCTAGTAGTATAGGGGCTTAACATGCCCCTCTCCTTCAAAAAGTGTTGTTCTCAACGCTTGAGTAGTTCTTGATGCTTCTGTATAAAATTCTTGTCCTCCCATGTGGAATCTTCAGCGGGTAAGTTCTTCCACTGGATGAGATACTTTGAAATTGATCGATTTCGTAGTTCTCGGGTTCTTGTCTCTGTGATTGCTCCAGGTTCCAATATGATTTTTCCTTCCTCTTCAAGTTTTGGCAATATTGTTTGAATAGGGATCTGCTGCAACTTTTGAATGAGTGGCCATACTTCTTCATCCTTCTTCCATTCATCCCTTGCTTCGTTTATCTGATCTGGATAGATAATAGAAATAGCACAAAACAATGCTTCCACATCTTCATCCTTTCTTGAGAGTGCATCTGCAACAAAATTTTGCTTCCCTTTTCTATAGATGATGTCAAAGTCATAACCCAACATATTTGTGACCCATTTTTTTTGTTCTTCTATAGATAATATTTGTTCTAAAAAGTATTTAAGACTATCATGATCCATTTTTACCTTAAAGTGTCTTCCCATTTGGTAAGGTCGCCATTTCTTAAGTGCATGTAGTATTTCGAATATTTCCTTCTCATAAATAGCTTGCTTGAGATGTAGCAGTAAAAATACCCAATCACCTACATCAAAACATTTTTCACTACAATGTTGATCTACTTCTTGTTTCATTCGATTTTGCACCGAAGTGGCATTATCATTTAAAAGTTGGAGAACTTTTTGTTGATGCTCGATGTGATCTTTCACTGTTTGAACATTTTTCTTCTTGATATGTCCTTCTATCTTGAGAGTCTGAGGAGTGGTAATTTCTTCCAATCCTTTATAAGATATGGTCAGATTCACCTCTTGATGCTCAATGTGATCTTTCACTTTTTGAACATTTTTCTTCTTGATATGTCATTCTATCTTGATAATTTGAGGAGTGGTAATTCCGGCCAATGCATTACAAGATATGGTTGGATTTATTTATTCTTTCTCGATGTAATCTTTCACTTCTTGAACCTTTTTCTTCTTGATATGTCTTTCTATCTTGAGAGTGTGAGTGGTAATTCTTGCCAATGCTTTACAAGATATGGTCGGATTCATTTCTTCTTTCCCTGGGGTTGGTTCCTGGTGCATATACTCTTCTTTTGATGTTTCTTGATCTTTTTCTTCCTCCTCTTCATAATCTATGTAAAATAATTTCTTTTCAGCACACTTATGACCTTTAGTGCATTTGCTGTCACAATTGTAACAAACCCCTTTTTCTTTTTTCTCTTCCAATTGTTGTGGTGTAACCTTTGTAGGTTGTGGAAGGCTAGGAGAAACAACACTTCCATTATTATAGTTGTGAATGGTAGACTTCATTGTTGCTATAATTTTACTTTCCACTATGTAACAAAGCTCTTTTACTCTTTCCAATTGTTGTGGTGTTGCTCTAAAGAAGGTGTTGCTCTTTGTATCCTCATAATGTGCTATCATTTCCTCCGTGAAAATTGACCACATAACAAGTTGTTTACGATAACAAAGCCCTTTATACCATAAAAATTGATCTGGTTCTAAATATGAAGATGCAATACAGACCTTTTGTAACAGTGGTACACCATGTAGATCAAAATATTGTTCCATCTGAAGTATCCAATTTACCGGATCTTTGCCATCAAAATTCCTTATATCGCCTTTTCTTGATTTTAGGAGCTCAATCTTGAAATCATTGTAACTTTGAAATTTCGGTTCTTCCAGTGCTGAAATTGCGACTTGCAGTAGCCTTATGTGTCCTCTTTCCAATTCCACTAATCTGATCCAAATTGGATTCTCCAAGGAAGAGTTATCCCAAATCTCCCACGGTGACTTGATTATAGACCTTTTGAGAAGAGCCAACTTGTATGAAGTGCCACGTGTCACTGTTTTAACCTTCGGGTCTAAAAATTATGCACAGGAAACTACAGTTCGTCCTCTTTCTGCAACTTCTTATGAAATTGCAATCTGATGCTCAAAGCAAAAGTTATGACGATTTTCCCAAGGTCACCTGTTTGGAATGTAATTAAGGAGTCTGTAAAAAGACCAACTTCCTCAGATCATATCTCCATAAATATAGCGCGAAAAGCTCTGAAATTCGGACTCGAGGTTCAATGCGATTTCGTCTCAAATGGGTTTTTTTGTTCGCTTATGAAACGTTGCACAAAAAGAGTTATAGTGAAAATGTCACGATGACCTATTTGGAGAAGCGAAACCCTAGAATCCAAAGCTTTGATACCTAATGTTATGAAACCAGTTCACAAAAGATAGAAAAGATAGATCAACACCTTAGAATTCAGCCTCTTCGAGGGGGCAACCTCCTTTGCATCACACAAATGAACAATTCTTCGATGATACAAATGAAAATACCTCCTTTTTATATATAAGAGTCTAAGGGGTCATAATATAATCAGACATAACAATAATAATGTAAGGGCACAATAATAACAATAGTGGGCTTCTATGGGGCACAATAGTAACAATATGGACATTACATAGGTACATCAATATAATAAGGGTGTTGTACTAATAACAATAAGGGGTTACAGTAGTAGTATAGGGGCTTAACAATTTCGCCTTAAATTTGACTAAAATCCTTACAAACAATAAAATGTGATATTTTTTCTCCTGTTGCCAACGTAGCTTCTATTAGATTATTTTTATTTGTTGCTACTGCTTTTTATTTTGAGGTAGAATATATGGACGTGAAGAAATCATTTTTTCACGAGGATTTGGAAGAAAAGATCTACATGAAGCAACTTGAAGGCTTTGCTATGAAGGGTAAGAAAGCACTGGTATGCAAGTTAAAAAATTCTATGTATGGGTTAAAATAGGCACCAAGGATGTGGTATCAGAAATTTGATACATTTATACGGGGCTTGGATTCACCAGAAGTAAAACAGATCATTGTGTGTATTTTAAATTAATTGGTGATCGTGTTATTTATCTGGTTTTGTATGTGGATGATATGTTGTTGGTTGGAAATGACAAAGAAATTGTCCAGGATTTGAAGACCCAATTGTCCTCCAAATTCGACATGAAAGATCTTGGTGTTGCAAACTATATTTTGGGCATGGAAATTAAACGTGATCAGACAAAGAGGAAGCTTTGGTTAAACCAGAGGAAGTATGTCGAGACAATACTATAGAGGTTTAATAATGCAGGATATTAAACCGGTGAAGGTTCCTATTCTGGTAGGTGTAAATCTATCTATTGAACAATGTCCCATGACACAAGAAGATGAAGAGGACATGTCCCGTGTTCCATATTCAAGTGAATTCGGTAGCCTGATGTATGCAATGGTCTGTACTAGACCAGACATTGCACATGCGGTGGGAGTATTAAGCAGGTTTATGTCAAAACAAGGGAAGGAGCATTGGAAAATAGTGATGCAGGTTTTCAGGTATTTGCGTGGCATTAGTGATTATGGTTTGTGCTACCAAAGAAGACCAGGATTGGACAAAGTTTTGGACATCCATGGCTTTGTTGATGTAGACTGGGTTGGATATCTGGAGCAGAGAAGATCTACAAGTGGGTATGTGTTTAACCTATTTGGAGGTGCAGTCACTTGGATGATTAAGAGACAGTCTGTAGTGGCACTTTCAACTACAGAGGCAAAATACATGGCAGCCACTCATGCAAGCAAGGAAACAGTTTGGTTGCAGAGATTGTGTTCAAGAATGGGGTTAGTACAGTGAGCTATAAAAATAGACTGTGACAACCAAAGTGCAATTTTATTGGCAAAGAACTCTACTTATCATTCAAAGACAAAGCACATTGATGTTCAATATCACTTTGTGAGGGATATGGTTGAGGACGAAAAGGTGTTAGTAGTAAAGGCGGACACTTTGAAGAATACTGCAGATGCATTGACAAAGTCTGTGAGCATTGAGAAGTTCTCTTGGTGTAGAGAAATAATGGCCATTTAAGGTCTGGATCAATGACTAAGTTCTCCTGTGGCCCCCTGTGGAAAGAAAAAAACAAGTGGGAGAATGTTGGGTTGTGTTAGATTCTTTCCACGACTACCCTACAAATGGAGGGGTGGGAATCAGCACTATACGTTGTGGTGTTGTGGCGCGGGGGGGGGGGGGGCGGGGGTGGCGGGGTGGGAGGGGTTTCCCCCTGCACGAGGTCTAGGGTAGTGCCCAAGAATATATATATATATATATATATATATATATATATATATATATATATATATATATATATATATAGTATACTATATATATATATTTTGGACCCTATATTATTGGGCGGACCTACCTATGGTTTTGTGCATGGATTTCACACATGGTTTTGGGCATGATGGTTTTCAGTCCATCGTATTCTGTAGATCCGGTCAAGGGAACCATTGTTATGTTCTAATCCAGGGTTAATGGATTGGGGTTTATGGATGCTTCGGCATGTATATATATGTATTATAACATTGAAAGGAATATAATGAAAAAATCAATCTGGTAGTCTGAGTTTTGGGATCCAGGGGAAAACCTATGTGTATATTTGTTTTATGTTTTATGCTATTGCCATTGTTTATTTTCTGTTTTTAGAATTCGTATGCAAGTAATTTCTGTACAGGGTTAAAACCTACAACACAGAACTAAAACATTTTCGATATTACTTAAAGCCTCTTCCGAGATATCCTCTTACACATGAAGTCATGCATGTAGATTTCAATACATTCATTGGTGAGATCAGTAAATATACCGAAGCCAATCTTCTTAAATGTACTAGGAGCATTACATAGGCCAAATGGGAGAACCCAATAAACATATGTTCCCCAACGACATGTGAATGTTGTCTTTTCTTAATATGATTATATCCACTAAATCCATCAAGAAAATAGAAGAATTTATTCCCTTCTAGGGTATTGAGCACCTAGTCAATGAAGGGTAAGGGAAAACTGTTAATTTTAGGTATGTTCTATGCTAGAGCAATTTATTTCAATTTCTTTTCCACATTAGCAATCACATCAGCATAAAGTAAACCGCAGATAAAACATAAATATAAATCACAGAAGACAAGCCAAGACAAGAGGACACAAGATGTGGCGCTAGCCAGGGACAAACCCCACAATGTGGGGAAACCCTTGATCAATTCTTCTTTTATGTTCTTCAGAGTTCAATAGAGAAAGTGAGAGAGATAGTACAGTTACAGTAGAAGTCAATCATTTTGACTTTTGATATCATCATGAGATCAGTTGAAGACATATTGCTTCAACTGATTCTCTAAGGTGACTTGTTCACCTATCATAGTGCTGCATCTCGTCTATTTGCTGCACATTACCGTGTGACACCTTGCTGTACTGTCACATGTGTTGAACCTTGATGACTAAGCTGCTCTCATCTTCATGCTGCTCATCATGCTGCATCTTCCATGGTCTTATTCATCATCAAGCTGGCCATGCTCATGATCTCATTCATCATTATGCTGCCCATGCTCATATCATCATGTATCGTTATGTTTCCCATGCTCATATCATCATGCTGCTTATTATGATGCCCATGATCTCATACATCATGTTGCCTTCCTTCGGAGGCAGATGCTCCGACTGTTTCGGCAGTTCCCGGTAGTTCCAACTTTTCCGGTAGTTCCGAATTTTCTGGCAGTTTCGACAGTTTCGACATTTCCAGCATTTCCGACTTTTCCAGTGTTTCTAGCTTTTCCAGCAGTTCTGGCTTTTCTAGCTTTTCCGACTTTTCCAGCAGTTCCAGCATTTCCTACTTTTCTGGCTATTCCGGCTTTTCTGGCAGTTCCAGCTTTTCCGGCAGTTCTAGCTTTTCTGGCTTTTCCGGCTATTCCAGCTTTTCTGGCAGTTCCGACTTTTCCGACTTTTCTGGCTTTTCTAGTAGTTTTGCATTTTCCAACTTTTTCGGCGTCTCTGGCAGTTTCAGCTATTCCGGCAGTTTTGGCGTTTCCGGCAGTTTCGGGCTTTTCCGGTTTTTCTGGCTTTTTTGGTTATTCCAACAGTTCCTTAAGATCTCTCCTCCTACTAAAACCCAAAGACAAGTAGAGAGAGGAAGAGATCCAAGTGTGTGTAGAAATGACTTAAGGTCCTCTTCTATTTATAATAAAACGTAGAGGTTGAATAGACATGACTATTGGGCTTTTGAGCCTACTTGAGCCAGAGGAGATCTGGGATGGGTGACCTCCTGGGAAGTCCTGGTTACCGGGTGCAAGCCCCGGAAGTGATGATTTGATGCTATGTGATTCGTTCTCCACATTTCACTAGTTTCAATCCCACTTCTTCACCCCTGTGAGCATCACCCGATGCAATGAGTGCTAAGTGAACTATTCAAAAATCATGAGAAATTAGTCAGTTATGACTACCTCTCATGGAAATGGTCATACGTGAATGACTTACTTAACGCAGTTGAATCCCAAAATGATATCTAATATAATGCACTGCGTAAACCCCCATACTTAAATTTGTTCATAACATAAATAAATTCATAACTTCATAAATACTTATTGGAATCAAATGATCTTTAGATCAATCCTACACCTCTCAATGGGAGGGATCCAATAAAAATATCAGCTACCATAAACAATATGACCCACATGGAGTTTGGCCCTAGTTGCTAATTTTAACACTCCCTCTTAACTAGGCAGAACTCCATCTGCTGATCCATATGTCCAACTGTACTATCTGTGCCATCAGTGCCCTGCATTGCTCTGCTCAACTCTGATCAACTCTATTAGCTCTGCTCTACTTTGCTCAGCTCTCCTGGCTCTGCTCGGCTCTGCTCAGCTCTGCTCTGCTTAGCTCTGCTCAGTTTTGTTGGCTCTGCTTTGCTGAACTCTGCTGGCTGTGCTCTGCTCTGCTTAGCTCTGCTAGATCTGATCTGCTCAACTTAGCTTTGCTGAACCATGAAGAAGAAGAATTGATCGAGAATGTGTCATACCATTCTCCACTGACTCGAAGTCAGTCTTAGAGCGTGTACCACTGGTCCTAGACCAGTCCTCAACTGACCCGATGTCAGTGTCATAGTAGGTACAACTCCTACCACTGGTCCCAGACCAGTGCTCTACTAACTCGAAGTCAGTCTCAGAGTATGTACCATTGGTCCCAGACCAATCCTCAACCGATCCGAAGTCAATGTCATAGTGGGTACAACTCCTACCACTAGTCCCAGACCAATATCATTGATCTGAGATCAATGAAGGTCATCCTAGCATAGGGAGTATGGTAGATACATCGAAACATCCATCGGTACTACTATGGTCCCTATCCTCATTTCCCTGCTCATTAATCAAATGAGAGGTACTTCCCATGAGTCCCAGACTGCATGGGTAGCATGCATCGACAAGAGAACTTAATCAATCCTGTCCTCACAGGAGAACTAATCATCCTGCTACATAATTGCCATGGAGAACACATCATCAAGGCCTCACAGGAGAACTAATCATCTTGCTACACAATCGTCATGGAGAACACATCATCCAGACCTCACAGGAGAACTAATCATCCTGTTACACAATCGTCATGGAGAACACATCATCCAGACCTCACAGGAGAATTAATCATCTTGCTACACAATCGTCATGGAGAACACATCAGCCATACCTCATAGGAGAATTAATAATCTTGCTACACAATCGTCATGGAGAACACATCATCCAGACCTCATAGGAGAATTAATCATCCTGCTACACAGGAGAGCGAATCATCCTGTCCCACAAGAGAGAGAATCATCTTGTTCACAGGAGAGCGAATCATCCTGTCCACAGGAGAGTGAATCATCTTGTCCCACAAGAGAGCGAATCATCTTGTTCACAGGAGAGCAAATCATCTTGTCCATAGGAGAGCGAATCATCCTGTCCCAGTGTGCACCACCAGGGGAGGGTGAGTCACCCTATGGTCGTATGTTGCTCCAGTAAGAACCGCAAGCCCTCAGAGCTCCTAGAGCTCATTGTATGCAACATGCAAGACCCTTTTACAAGGGTCTCTCGACAACTCCAAGTCGTTTGGGAAAATCACAAATTTGATCTTTCCCCATGGCTCTGACAAAGTGTAGCGACCTGTACATCATCTCAGTGCGATGGAGCCTCCTTTCTCATCGACATACCATATCCCAGATAAGACAATATCTGATGTCTACTTGCTGGAGCAATCATTGAATACGGGATTCCTAATAAGCGAATCCCACCTCTGGTTGTCACAGAGGATATCAGTGGTATTCATCATGTGTACTCACTGAAGAGTTTCCACAACTAGGCAACTTCGTACGAGGTCATATTCGTAGTTATGTATCTGGTCTCGACAGTACTTATAACAACCGATTTCTGCTTCCTTCTCATCCATGATATCGAAGCATAATCCAAAGAGACCCAGCACTGAGAAGTGCTCTAGTGATCCTCCACACTACCTGCCCAGTTAGCATTCGAATAATCATGCAGTTTTCATATTTCCGGTAGTATATCTCAATCCATGAGAGGTTGTGCTCTGAAGATATCTCAGAGGATTCTTGGCATCAATCCAGTGAGGCTCAACCAAATATGAGCTCACCATGCTAACTGCAAAACATGTCCGAACGAAAGTTCACCAAGAACATCAATGTGATTGAGTTTATGAAACTCAGAGGCATTTCCCAAATCTGGTCCGACATTACTACCATATACTTCTGAAAGTTAATATCCTCGAGGTAGTCACAGGCTTGCAGTTTATCATTCTACATTCGGAATCCAACTCCCTATTACTTCTGTAAATGAGAGGATTTGCGCCTGTTAGAAATAGGTTATCCTTATGAGGTGCCAGTATGAGGTCTATCATCCACAACCTTCGGGTAATGGTTTGGATCGATTTCACTCATAGTGAATCTCAGCTTCATCAAACAACTATCAATCCTCTCATACTACGCCAGGGGTGTTTTGCTTCAAGCCATAGAGGGCTTTCTTCCATCTGTATACATGAGAGTCCCATTCATGAATCTCAAACTCCATGGGTTGTTCCAAACCTATGGACCTGCTACATGAGGGGAATGGTCCCCTTGTAAGATTTTCCTTCGGTACATCTCAGACATGTACCTTCATGCTCTTTTTGAATTCAGGCATTCCGATCACCATCTGACTCACAGACCTCTGGTGCTGAGTCAATGGACATGGTCCCTAGTGGACTTGATACAACCCTGAACTCTAAAACATCTTTGAAAATCTATTTTCAAACACGTACCTTTCCATTGATGAGTGCCACCCTGAAACCTTAAACTTCCATTTCCGAGATGGACACTAGGTTCTTCTTGCGATCAAGTACATAAAAGAGATTCTAGGGTTCCTTGCTTTATTTGAAGAGTCAACTATTTCTTTGATGACCTTCATTACTTATCATTCCTCTGATCATTGAGGATGTCCCTGGAATGATTGTTATCTTCATCAAGAGATGTGTCTCTGCTATTCAGACACTCCTTTGCATGATGGCCGAACTTATTGCAACCAAGGCATCTGCCTTTCCTTCCACCCTTAGATTTGAACTTCCCAATGAAGTGATCTTCCGCTGTGCCATTCTGATAATATTCTCTACTTCCACTTCACCCTTAGCGAACTTAGAAGGGAGATGTGGAACTCATTGATCCTTTTGTCTTGTCCTTATTGTATTTGGTGATTGCTCTTTCACTCTTGCTTACCTCAGCTCCGATACCATGTTAATTTTAGGTATGTTCTATGCTAGAGCAATTTATTTCAATTTCTTTTCCACATTAGCAATCACATTAGCATAAAGTAAACTGCAGATATAACATAAATATAAATCGTAGAAGACAAGCCAAGACAAGAGGACACAAGATGTGGGGCTAGCCAGGGACAAACCCCACAATGTGGGGAAACCCTTGATCAATTCTTCTTTTATGTTCTTCAAAGTTCAGTAGAGAAAGTGAGAGAGATAGTACATTTACAATAGAAGTCAATCACTTTGACTTTTGATATCGTCATGAGATCAGTTGAAGACATATTGCTTTAACTGATTCTCTAAGATGACTCGTTCACTTAGCATAGTGCTACATCTTGTCTATTTGCTGCACATTACCGTGTGACACCTTGCTGTACTATCACATGTGTTGAACCTTGATGACTGAGCCATGTTGCATCTTCCATGGTCTTATTCATCATCAAGCTGCCCATGCTCAAGGTCTCATTCATCATTATGCTGCCCATGCTCATATCATCATGCATCATTATGCTGCCCATGCTCATATCATCAAGTTGCTTATTATGTTGCCCATGATCTCATACATCATGCTGCCTTCCTTCGGAGACAGATGCTTTGGTAGTTTCGACAATTCTTGGTAGTTCCGGCTTTTCCGGTAGTTCCGACATCTCCGACATTTCTGGCATTTCTGGCATTTCCAGCTTTTCCGGTAGTTCCAGCTTTTCCAGCTATTTCGACAGTTCTGGCTTTTCTGGCAGTTTCGACATTTCCGACGTTTCTGGATTTTTCGGCTTTTATGGCTTTTCCGGCTATTCCGACAATTCCTTAGGGTCTCTGCTCCTATTAAAACCCAAAGACAAGTAGAGAGAGGAAGAGATCCAAGTGTGTGTAGAAATGACTTGAAGTCCTCTTCTATTTATACTAAAACGTAGAGGTTGAATAGACATGATTGTTGGGCTTCTGACCCTACATAAGTTGCTGGCCAACTTAACGATTTGTCCATAACATAAATAAATTCATAACTTCATAAATACTTATCGGAATCAGATGATCTTTAGATTAATCCTACACCTCTCAATGAGAGGGATCCAATAAAAATATCAGTTGCCATAAATAATATGACCCACATGGAGTTTGGCCCTAGTTTCCAATTTTAACAAAAACAATCCTTTAGAGTAACCTTATTCAACTCTCGATAGTCTACACATGTTCTCCATTTAGGAAAAATAACTAAAGGTGAGACCCATTAACTATCAGAAATAGGATAGGTGAATTCCACGGTATGTAACTTTTGAAGTTCATCTTTAGCCACATCCTTAAGGGCAGGGTTCATTCTCCTTTGAGGTTGCTAAATAGGACGAGCATCTTCCTTGATGTAGATGTGATGTGTACATAAATTAGGATGAACTCCCTTCATATTAATGTAGTCCCATGCAAAAGTGTCATTTTGCTTCCACAATACTTCAATAAGCATCTCTTGTTCAATATACTCTAATATGTTATTGATATTTAAGGTTTTTCCTAGGTAAATTTCAACAAGATGACAATGTTCTTGGGAAATGATAACCATTTTTTTCCATATTATCCCTATGCTGAATTAATTCAGTAGGGGAATAGTTCTCTTGAGAGTGCTTCTCAAAAATGTGCGCAAAAGCTAAAGGGCTAGGTATGTGAGGTTGAGTTATAAATGTGTATATTACATCATCCTCATTTTTCTCTTTAAGAACCATGACGTTGTCAAGAGTAAGGAGGGGTTGAAGTTCCACTTCATCATTGTCTTTAGGCCATAGGGGAGTTTCATAGTAAGGAATAATATTATCTAGGGGATAAAGATTTAATCTCTTGGTGGAATTACCATGTGAGATAGTCATATCCCTAGATCTACAAATGATATATGCATATGTTGTAGCCAACCATGGCCTTCCTAAAATCACAGGATATCCTCCAAGGTTAGTCTTTGATTTTAGGATCATAAAGTTAGCAATGTATTGCTAAGAATCTATAGAAACAACTATATCTTCTAGAACATCTTTTGGCTTGACAGTATATTAATAAGCCAATTGAAGTATTGTTAGGGTTAGTCTCATAGTTGATAGGTGGAGTTTTTCCACAGTTTCCTTGGTCATCACATTAATAACTTCCCCTAAATCAATCAAAATATTGAGTATGGGAATATTATTGATGCTAACGTTCTCAATTAGGCTTTCATGATCCATGTACTTAGTTACAAAAACTTTCCCCAACATCACATCTCCTAATTTTCCAATTACCTGAATAGTTTTGGGATCCTATAGCTTGGAGCAATGAAATTTTAATACAAACATTTTTAAGTTCGCCTAAAAAGTTGAACTCTTGTTGTATGGGAGGGTTTCTCTACACATAGATTCTCTCGGTATGGGGGGACCATCTCTTTTCCATATGTAGGCTTAGGAGGAAAGGATTTATCACTAGAATGATATGATCTTTCAAAATCCTCTTGATCATCCTGTTATTGAATTACAAGAGTAGTTGAGTTATTGGTTACTTTCCCTTGTTGTAAGTGGATGCCTTGACAATAAAAAAAAGTAATAATCTATGTGGGAAAATGAGGTAGTGCAACATTGTAGGTGGGTTGTACTACTTTATTATTCGGGTTAGGTAAATGTTTTGAAGGTAATTGAGGTCTCTATGGAGTTAGAGAAGGTTGATTAGAAGGTAGCTAAAGTTGTTGTGGATGTGCCTGATGTGGAGCTTATGGTGCTATATTTCCAAAGGGCGAAGGTCCTCTCTAGCCTAGGGCCCAACCTTGATTTGCATTCGAGTGGGCAATTATGGCCATGGCATAGAGGGATACTATCCAAAAGTTGAAGTAAAATAATGTGAAGGCTCAAATGATGTAGATACAAATGATCGAGGGAGGCATGGTTTCTTTTAAGCCATAAAATATATGTAACAACCCTAGTATACTCCCCCTGATTTTTGTAATGTATTTGTTCTTTGATTGTAATTGATTATAAATTTATTTAAGTGGCATAAAGAGTGGGACCATAGATCCATGATCAAAGGGGGAAAAGGAAGAAGCACCCGAGTGGTGTTAGCTATCACTATTGCTTAATCAAATGTGCAGCTAGCAAGAAAGATCTTAAAGAATGTTCCACGAGGAACATGAAGAGACACACAAAAAAAAGGATAAAAAGGCATTCAAACAACCAAAAAAAGGATTTTTTTTTTTTTTTGAAATAAATTAGATGAAGGACAAATTGGACTTTGCCCTGATAAGCCACCCAATGTGATTGTTATCAGGTTGATAAACCACTAGGTAGGAGGGTGCCTGCTAAAACCACTGATAAACCATTGGGTGCTTTCCAAGAAGGCTGATAAACCACCCAATGCCTGTCAAGTAAGCTGATAAACCACCCAGGGTGATCTTTGTCAGGTTGATAAACCACTCTCAGAGTCCTTGCCATAGTTGATAAACCACCCAAAAATGTGAAGTCATGTAGTGCTTGCCATAGTTGATAAACCACATAACGAAAAGTCCCATACCCTTATTGTTGAGCATGATTTCTAGCTATGTTTTCTTGAAAAATCCCCTTGGAACATGGATTTTTTTTAGTGGCTACTGCAAGAAATAGATGCTACAACTAGTCTATGGTTGGGTGGAAGATCGAAGTCCCACTGTCAATTTCAACCATTTTTATATTTCAGATAAGTGTTATTAACTATGAGTTGTGAATATGATGATTAGTTCTATATTGAATTAATGTATACCTCTGTGATGATCTTGCATGGCTATAGGAAACTGTTGCATGAAATTAATAGGAAAAATGTCTTCATTGTTCTATGAACTAAATTGGAAATCTACCTTGAGGTTGTAAGAAAGAGGTTTTGATTTTCTATGCAAGTTAACATGTTGCATGTGGACATGCAGGGCTCAGTGATTACTATTACTCACATTTTTGCCATAACCTCTTTTCTAGAAGGTTCCAAAAGCTAAAACTTGGACCATAGTGAGGGGAAATTTTGTTGATCCTTTGGTCCAATTTTCAGATCTTGGGTTACGAAATTTTAGGAAATATGATCAAAGGAAGTTAGGATTCCTAAATGAATTTTTAAATAGGCCATGTTGGCATTTCTACCATAACTTTTCTTATAGAAGGTTTCAGAAGCTAAAAATTGAACTATAATGAGGGGATTTGCCATTGATCCTTTGGTAGAATTTCATATCTTGGGTCACAATATTTTAGGAGATAGGATAAGATTAATTTGAGCTTCTTTAATGCTCCTAAAATTGTGCATCAAAAGGGTCATGTTGGAATTTCTACAATAACGTTTCTTCTAGGAGGTTCCAATAGCTAACAATTCTACCATAGTTAGGGGAAATCCCATTGATCGTTTGGTCCAAATTTCAGTTCTTGGATCACAATATTTTAGGAGATATGATCATAGGAAGTTGAGCTTCTTGAATGCTCCTAAAATTGTGCATCAAACAAGTCATGTTGGACTTTTTGTTATAACGTTTCTTCTGGGACATTCTAGAAGCTGAAACTTGGACCATAGTGAGGGAAAATCCCACAAATCATCTAGTTCAATTTTTAGAACTTGTACTACTATAATGTAGGAGATATTCCTCGAGGAATTTTCTATATTAGTTTGCATGCGAAGTGTTTGAAGAAATGCCGAAATGGTTTAATGAATTCATTATATACGAACTATTTGATGAAATTCACCAATGAAAATGTTGTTTTGTGGATGGGGATAGTATTGCTGTAAGATAATATTTCTTTAGTGGATATATGCTTAATTTCATGGAAAGAAAGTGAAGAAGTGCGTCAAAGTTGTTTTATTACAATTTGCATACAAACTATTTGATAAAATACCTCAAAGACAAAAATAAAAAGTTGCATGATTGAGTGGTATATTTCAGTTAGTATGTTACAAGTGAAATTACAAAAATGTTTCTAATTTAATTTCATACAAAATGTTTGAAAAAATGTATACAATAAAAATACTACTCAATTGGCTAAAGAAAAATTTACATGTAAAGTGATTGACAAAATGTATAAGAGATGGAAATCAATTTTTTTTTTTGCAAGTGTATTTAGGATAAATTTAGTAAGGGTTTGTGACAACATATTTTCTCAATCTCCCCATTAGCCTCTTGAAACATTGCCTTAAGCCCTAGTAGAGAAACACAATCCTTAGTGGAATGTTTTTTCTTGCAAATATTACATGTATCAACACCATTTAGAGGGCATTCTTGAAGGGGGTGTTTATTTCAACATTTGGAGAAAAACATGACTAAGGCCATATCATATTCTTCCTTCTTATTTTTAGCTTGTAGGTTGTCTAATTGGGAGCTAAGTTTACTAAGGATATCATTTTTGAAATTATCTAATAAGTTCCCTAGCTCAGCTTTAGTCACCCATATCCCACTTGACCTATTAATTCTAGAGACCACATCCCAAGAATTATATCCATATGTTGAGATCACTCTAGAACGATGCCTACATAGGTCACAAATCTCCTCATATGTTAATAGGGAAACATCTCTTGCTCTCATTAGGTTTAATGTTTCAAGACAATTCTCTTGTATTAGTTTAAGAAAAATAATACATAGGGTTTATAGGTCCAAAGTAATTTTTTTGTCCTTTATAAATTATATTGGAACCTCTCCACGTAATCCTCCAGACTTTCATCATATACTTGGTGCATTTTGAAGATTTCTTATTTCATATATCATACTATACAATAGTCCAGATATTTCTTCTAAAATGTCTTATTAATATTGTCCTAGGTTCGAATGGAGTCTCTCCCAAGTCCCATGAACCATCAGAGAGATGCATATTTCAAAGTAGTAAGAAATAATTTCAATTTTGAGCATTCATATAATAATCATATCCATGACACATACCATCAAACTCAAATAGAAAAGTATATGGATCGTTCTTTGAAAGGCCATGGAAATTCGGAAGGGAAGAAAGAGGAATGTTCTTTATTTGAAACAACGCATCATGATCTTGGATGGGGAATTCGAAAGTGACTGTTCTTTTTTACTTAGGCCCATTGACTTCTTCATCCCCCATCTTTCCTTTTCTCGAAGGCTCAAGGTTTTGAATCTTATTAGAACCTTCAAAACGTTCTAGTTCCTTATCCAATGTGGACTCTTCTCTTCTTGATGGCTTCCCTGCTCTACTATTTTTAACTTGAGTGACCTTCAGAGGATTTTCATTTCCCTTCTTACTTGTCATAATGTTAGTTTGAGTGGATCCTACCACACTACATGGGGTTTTAGCAAATTTCTTCTTCTTTCTACCTATGGTGTTTTAATACAGTTATCATGACCTAATGAAAAAATATAGTAGGGACATAAGTTACTGAAAAGGGTAATTAAAGACCCCTTTGGTTGCTTCTAGATCTAAAATATTTTGTATCAATTATGTGAGCAATCTTGGATCTTTTGAGTGACCTTGAAAACGGAACCAAAAAAGATGATGTATTTATATGATTGGTTATTTCATCAAAGATTTAGGCTACATAGTTCATTTTAATTGTTTGATCGAGGATGGTAAACTTGTGAGGTTATCTGTGTTGTATACACAAGAGACAAGCCCCCACACTTATTTGGATGACCTAAGAAAGGAAATTCATGGTAATTTGTGCTTGATTAGGAGAATATATCTATGAATGATACACCACTCGGTTACATAAAACTTCAAGCACCCAATCTCTCTCTAGAGGTGACTAGCTCAAGGTCACTAGGTGTATTTCATACTTTAAGAAATTTTGTAGCATTCAATTATGTAGCCTTCTCTCATATGACAAAATGACAAATTCCACAAACCACTATGAAAACCATAAATCACGTAACCATAGTTGCTTGAAATCAAATAGAAATTAACTAAACTCAAAATGCATTCAAAATACTTGAAAACAAAGATAGTAATATAAACCTACTTATAAATTAAAAAAGGAAAATACTAGCAAAAAATTGTACCTTAAGTGGGCCCCTTCTCAATCTCGACCTGTGCCTCTATGCACTTAAGGATTCAACACATGCAATGAGTTAAATCTCCAAGATCATACATGATAACACAACAAAATATAATGACACAAGGTAACACACAGGGAAGTGTAGATATATTAATCAAAATAGAGTAATAACATAGTTTATACCTTATTTTCCCTCCACTACAAGGTGCTACTATGTTTATAAGAACATAATAGCCTTAACTTAAAACAAGTAACAACAACAATCCCTTTCAGTGAATTAAAAAAAGAAGAGAATATTAATCAAGCTAATAGTTAGTTAATGATTCCAACGACATGTCTATAATGAATTCTATTTTTGGCTTCCAGTGCATGCACGCTGAGCCAACAAACTAATATAATTTTGGGTGTTGGTGCAACTATGATCGACCAATGCAAATTGCAGACATAACTGACTCAAGACGTTAGCACTCGGTTGGGATATGAGAAATACCACATGCATTAAATAACATTGATCCAAAAGTTTTATATTAGTCTTCATATATGGAATGGCTACATGCTTAAGAAGTTTGGCTAATAGGCCCGTGATTCCTGGTGTTGGTGTGCACCTCTTCCTTGTCCAAGTGTCACCATGACCACAATCCCTGTAGCTGTAGAATGGGTAAATCTCACTTTTGTATTTGGTTGTAAAAAGATCTTTGGACCTTGCAAAAATCTTTTAAATTTGATAAAAAATGTGTTCCCCTTGTAATATAAAACAATCTTCAGTTCGGTAATTAAGGTTTCCTCATTGATACTTGGTTGAGGTAAGTATGGACACCAAAACCTAGCCTGTAAACAAGGGATTCTTTAAACACTGATTAGTTCACTAGTTATTATATCATTGCAAACCATAGATCTATTATATATATATATATATATATATAATATATATATATATAATATATATATATATATATATAATATATATATATATATATATATATATATATATATATATATCTACTGAGAAAACCATAGATCTATATATAATTTGTGGAAGATATAAAGCGATCAAAGATGGAAAATGAAGGAGAAAGTGGACGTTTTAGTAAGAAAAAGGGATGCCAAATAAGTGACTCATTAGGGATCATCCCCCTGAACTTGCGATTCTCCTTATCCGAAACTCTTCTTTTATATGCAACTTTTCTTAGTGTCTACAACTCTTCCTCTATTTGCAACTTCTCTCAGTGATTGTAACTCTTCCTCTATCTAAAACTTCTCTCGTTAATTGCAACTACTCCCCTTGTCTACTATATCTTTTTATGTTTACATATTCTCCTCCTTTGACATCAATTGCAAATGGATATTTTTACTTATGGTTGCAATTTCTCCCCCTAATATATTAACAATAAGACAGTTACTTCCTTTGATTTCTTACTTCTAGTTTGTTTTCAACTAGACTCCCCTTGTCAAGGTTGTGCCCATCCTTCCCTAGATGTAATATTTCATATTTTGTAGATCTCCTCTTAAGAATTCTCCCCTTCTGCTTGAAATTCCTTTTACTTATTAATTTTGGGACTTCTCCCCCTGGGTTTATGCTTCCTTTTGTCTATAATTTAACTCTTTTGGTTGCAACAAAACTTCCCTTGATATTAACTTCTCCATTTCTAAAACTTTTCTTTTTGTCATAAAATGGATCTTCTCCTTGAACTTATGCTTCTCCCTATTTATAGCTCTCCCACTTTGTTGATATCAAGGTCAAGATGCTTCTCCTCTAAATTTATGAACTATTGTTAATTGGAATGCATCATTTATTTCTCTTTTTGTTGTTGATTCATATCTTTCAACCTTTCCATTTCACCATTCTTCTCCTCCAACTCACTCCCAAAAGTTCTCATGTTCCTAAATTGTTGCAGTCTCTTACTTTGCTAATATATTGATCACGATTGAGAATGTTACGCCCATAGAGGATTTTTTCTTTCTTTTAATCTTGTTGAGGATATATACATTGTTTTGGGACCTAATTGCATTTTCTACCAATATTCCTGTATCTACTTTTCTTATTTGACATCCTTTGACTTGAATCTGAGATCATACCCTCGATCAACAATTTGAACTACACTCAGTAGATTGTAATATATACCTTCAACCAACATAACATTCTAATGATTTTACTTCCATTATTAAAATTGATTGTGCCTTTTCCAATTATCCTTCTTGAATCATTATTTCGAAGGGTGACATTGTCTCATTTGTTTTCCTTTATAGAGAGAAATTTGTTTCTATCTCCTATCATATGACTTGAGCATTGACTTTCTATATACCATTGACTATATTTTCTTTGAAAACATAGATCTAGACCACATTATACCTGCTCCTCTTGCTTCCTTCTCCATACCCTTGTTCTTTCGTTTCTATCACTGACTCTATCTTCTTCTCTTCTTTGATTTGGAAACGTCAATGCGTTTCTTCTACAATAATAATGTTTGTGCCCAAAATGATTTCACTTGAAGCATTCAACATGAAATAATAAGGGGTAAAATAAACATTCAACATGATCTAATAAGGGGGAAAATGAATTGTAATTTCTGACAACATTCTCATTAAAACTCTTAGGATTGTTGCTCACACAACCATTTCTAGATATATTATATGATCCCCTCCTCCTATTCCTCATATAGTAATTTCTTACATATGCTTTGTAGTATATTTACTTATCGCCAAAATTACTACATGTAAAATGATATCCATAAAAAAGGTTTTGATACCTAGATGTAAAAAGCCTTCTTTGGGGAATTATTCTTTTAAATCAATTCCCAGTGTTAACTCATCTTCACTTCCCTTCCTCGTATTGCTTTATTTATTTTGGAAACAAGATCTATGTTGATCCTATTCTTATTTCTTTTTGTTTATTCATTGATATATATTTTCAGCAAATTAACATAGCTTTCAAGTCCCTTTTTTCATCTGTCTTCTGATTTCATTGAACTTGATTCTCCCTTAGCAGTTTCATGATAAACAAGACCTATTTTAAAAATAGGAGATCTCTGGAAACTTAGAATATCATCTAAGACTTTAGATCTCTTTCCAAACTTTAAACTTTGATTTAAATGATCATTGGCCTTTTCTAAATCCTTTCTCAAGGAAAAATCTCAGCTTCTAGTTTCTCACAATGTCTTTCCTTTTCCTCGAGTTGGCTTCAAAAAATTTCTTCCCTTTTCTTTGCCTCTTTTATGAGAGATATTTTTTAATTTATTAAGATCATGATTTTTTTGTTTCTCATATTTCTGGAACAACTTCTTCTACTTTCTTTCTTTCTTATGAGTCTCTTTGTTAGTCCTCCATGAAAATCTACCTCACCTTCAACTTGTTCTTCTTATGAATTTGATTTTTCTTGATTAGAGTACTATGCCTCGATAGTCATAAGTAGGAATTCTATTTTGTCATTATCATATGCATATCCATTACTTTATTCTAATGAGACACATATTTCCTTTTTACGCTCATAAGATTTTTCTCTTATCTTCCTATTTTTCTTTATCGTTACTATTGTCCAAAATTACATGCAGACATATATAAGGAAGTGAACTCTTCTTCTACAATTATGACAAAATGGTAGCTTTCCTTTTCCTTTTCCAGTTCATCTTGAGACATATTTCACTTCTTCTACATCTAATACATCGTTGGAACCATCACATGCTTTGAAAATTTTCATTTATTCCTCTGAATTTGATATATCCCTATAAATGCATTGAGTCTTCATGGCCATTAATAATAATCCTTCTTGGTCTTCATCAGATGCATATTCATTATTTTATTTTTATGAGCTACTATCTTCCTTGGAATATAGGATTTTCTTCTTGAAATATCTTCCCTTCCTATTTTCTTGAAATTTGCTTCTATTTCTATATTTATGATATTTGCTTCTATCTTTATATTATTCTTCTTCAACACTATCTTACAATTTTGCATGTGGCATTGAGAAGCATAATGAACTATTCTAACATGTTTAAAACATTTGAATGGTATCTCACCTTTATATTTTATAGATCCTCTTTTTAACTTCCTCAAAAATTGAGCTTCTTCTTCACCTGATTTAGAGCTAAAGTGATCATGGTCCTTGTGTCATTTTTTCTTCTTTTATGTTTTTAAGGTTGATTCCTTTAATATTTACTTCTCATTTCCTATTCTCATCTCATATGTAATGAGGATTTCATGTAGTTCATCCATCTTCATATTTTCCAGTTCTTTCATTTCTTCAATAGTTGTAACCTTTGGATTAGACCTCAATGGAAGATATCTCAACACTTTTTAAGCAATTATTGGTTCTTCAATATTTTCACCCAATCCTCTAATAGTGTTCACAACTTCATCTACTCAAAGGAAAAAAACTTGCAATATCTTATTCTTCATTCATATTTAAACTTTCAAATTTCATTCTATGTGTTTGAATTTTAGCCCTCTTTACCTTTTCATCTCCTTCATAGTTACTTTCAAGCTTTCTCCAATTTTATTTAGCAAAGGCGCACTACATTGCCTTGACAAACTTAGGATCATCCATATCACTTATAAAGAAATTCTTTATTTTGAAATTATCTACAAAAACCATTTTATCATCTGCATCTATTAGAGGAATTGTTGGAACTTTATAGCCATCTACCATATAAAGTCATACATCAACACTGAAAAACATTTTTATGATCTTATCCTTATCTTCCATAAAGCATAATATGTTCCATAAAATGGCAGGGCTATGCTTGTGTAAAAGCCATACTAACTAGCCATGGTCCCTTTGAGATCCTCCTCCTAGTGGTTAGACTTATTTTGAAGGAACCTGCTCTAATACCAATTATTGGAATTAATAATTGTACTTAGAGTTGGGGTGAATATGTATAATGACTATTTTAAATTATTTAAATCCAACTAAATATCATAAAACATCAATCTTATAAACCGAACAAGTAACATAAGATATACTTGGAAATTCTTATGAGAGAATAACACAAAAAATCATTATATGAAATATCTTATAGGAACCAACCTACTATTACATCAATTTATAGGCACCAAATTATAGGAGATACCAATCATCTTTTCTTCCTTTTAGGCACCAACCTATAGGACACACCAATCCCCTTTACTTCTTTGTAGGCACCAACCTATAAGAGACATTAATCTCCTATATTGGTTTGTGGGCACTAAACTACAAGAGACACCAATCCCCTCTTCTAATTTGTAGGTACCAACATACAAGAGACACCAATCCCCTCAACTAATTTGTTGTCACCAACCTATAGGGGACTCTAATCCAATCTACTACAACATTTGTAGGAAACAACCTACTTCACTAAATTTGCTTGGTTCCTCACAATGTTGGTTAGCTACTTTTTCTTTCACTGAGTCTACTTGTTACTTCTGCCTTCACCAATTATACATGTTTCTTCTTCCTTCATCAAATTCACTTCTCCAAAAACTTGTTTCTTTTGGATTCTTCCCAAGAACGAACTTTCACAACCTGCCACACATCCAATTTTCAAAACATAGTACTAAAATTTCTACCATGGGTACTTAGATATCTCTTCTCTATCCCATCCGAATTTCACAATATGAAACATATTAGAAATAAAGTTATAGAAAAAATTCCAAGCTGACATATATGAAGCATGTTTTAGGAGCATTAAGGAACACTAACTTCTTTAGATCATATCTCCAAAATAATATATAAAAAACTTTTGAGATTTCTACCATAGATACCTTGAGATCTCTTCTCTATCATTTCTAGATTTCAAAGTATAAATATCACAAAAAGAAAGTTATAAGGAAAGTACTAAGGTAACCTATTTGAAGTATATTTTATGAGCATTTAGGAAACCTAAATCCTTCAAACCATATCTTCGAAATTATAAAAATGTTATGAAACCAGCTCAAAAAGATAGAAAAGATAGATCACTGCCTTAGAAATAAGCCTCTTCGAGCGGGCAACCCCCTTTACATTACACAAATGAACAATTCTTAGATGATTCAAATGACAAAACCTCCTTTCTATATATAGGAGTCTACAGGGTCACAATATAACCAAGTCGACCTAACAATAATAATAAAAGGCACAAAAATAACAATAGAGGGATTCTATGGGGCACAATAATAACAATATGTGGACAATAGGGGCACAATAATAACAATAAGGGATACAATGACAATAGTAATGGGGGGATCACTAATATTATAGGGACCTAACATGCCCCTCTCCTTCAAAAAAGTGATGTCCTCAATGCTTGAGTAGTTCTGGATGCTTTTGTATAAAATTCTCATCCTCCCATGTGGAACCTTCAACGGGTAAGTTCTTCCACTTGATGAGATACTCTAAAATTGATCCATTTCGTAGCTGTCGAGTTCTTGTTTCTTTCACTGCTTCAGGTTCTAATATGATTTTTCCTTCCTCATCAAGTTCTGGCAATATTGTCTAAACTGGAAGCTTGTCACGTATAACCTTCTTTAAGCATGAAACATGGAAAACTGGGTGCACTCGAGAAGCTGCATGAAGCTCCAATTTGTATGCCATAGTACCTATCTTTTGTAACACATTGTACAGACCATAATACTTTGGTGATAATTTTTTATCCTTCTTAGCTTGCTTGAGGGACATTTGTTTATATGGTTGTATCCGTAGGAATACCCAATCACATACATCAAAACTTCTTTCGCTGCAATGTTGATCTGCCTGCTGTTGCATTCTATTCTGTGCCAAGGCGAGGTTATCCTTTAAGAGTTGGAGAACTTGTTGCTAATGCTCGATGTGATCTTCCACTGCTTGAACCTTAGAATTTTCTCTTAAATATGATGTGATGGATGGTGGATGATATCCATAAAGTGCCATAAATGGGGTTATTTTTGTTGCAGTATGGAAGGAAGTGTTATACCACCACTCAGCTAGAGGAAACCATTTGACCCATTGTTTCTGTTTATCAGATACAAAGCAATGAAGATATCCTTCCAAACATTTGTTTACTATCTCAGTTTTCCCATCATATTGAGGATGATAAGATGAGCTATGAGCTAACTAAGTACCAAGACAAGAAAATAATTCTCTCCAAAAATTTCTAGTGAAAATCGGATCTCTGTCACTTACAATAATCTTTGGGTTTCCACTTAGCTTTTGAATTGTTTCCATAAATGCATAGAAACTGTACTCGCTTTAAATGGATGTGATAATGCACAAAAGTGTGCATACTTGGTAAGTCTGTCAACTACCACCATGATGACACTCTTTCCCTCAAACTTGGGTAAACCTGTGATAAAATCCATTGAAACCTCCTCCCAACGTTGGCTTGGAATGGATAAAGGTTGTAATAGTCCTGGAGTCTTAATTGTTTCAACTTTATTTTGTTGGAAAACCAAACATTCTGCCACAAAATTTTGAATATCTGATTTAAGGCCATCGCAAAAAAAAATCCTTCTTAACCCTGTGGTAGGTTTTTAGATATCCTGAGTGCCCACCTAAGGGAGAGTTGTGCAATTCACTAAGAATCTTTTGTTTGAGTTCAAAATTCTTACATAGGTATAACCGATCCTTGTACCATAATGAATCATTTTTCCAGATAAATGTATCAGATGTACTAGGATCTTGTTGTATCTTTTGAATGAGTGCCCACACTTCCTCGTGATTCTTCCATTCATCCCTTGCTTCATTTATCCAATCTGGTTGGATAATAGAAATGGCACACAACAATGATTCCACATGCTCATCCTTTCTTGAGAGTGCATCTGCCACCACATTTTGCTTCCCTTTTTTGTAGATGATTTCAAAGTCATAACCTAGCATCTTTGTGACCCACTTTTGTTGCTCTTCAGAGGATAATCTTTGTTCTAAAAAGTATTTAAGGCTATCATGATCTGTTTTTACCTTGAAGTGTCTTCCCATTAGGTAGGGTCGCCATTTCTTAAGTGCATGTAGCATTGCCAACATTTCCTTCTCATAAATAACTTTGTTTAAATACTTTCATTTGATTGGACGACTTTCAAAAGCAATGGGTTTTCCTTCTTGCATTAAAACAACACCAATTCCATTTCCTGAGGCATCCCATTCCACAATAAAGGTTTTTGTGAAGTCTGGTGTAGCTAAGACTGGTGCTTGGCACATTGCGTCTTTAAGATGTTCAAAGGCCTTTGTTTCTTCTGGTGTCCATAAAAATGCATCTTTCTTCAATAATGTTGTTAGAGGTGCTGCTATTCTCCCATAATTCTTAACAAACTTGTGATAATACCTTGTCAACCCGAGAAATTCTCGTAGATGCTTTATGGATGTGGGGATTTTCCAGTCCTTAATGGTTTTAATTTTGCTAGGGTCTACCTTAATACCTTCATTAGATACAATATGACGCAGATATTCCACCTCTTGTACTCCAAAGAAACATTTGGAGATTTTTGCATATAATTGTTTATCTTCCAATAGTTTGAGCACCATGTCAACATGTTGGACATGATCCTTCCAAGACTTGTTGTAGATTAGTATATCATCAAAAATACTAACACAAATTTTCTATGGAAGGGTTTGAAAATGGAATTCATCAAACCTTGAAATGTAGAAGGTGCATTGGTAAGGTGAAAAGGCATGAAAAAAAATTCATAATGGCCCTCATGAGTTCTCAATGTTGTTTTCAGAATGTCTTCAGTCTTCATTCTGATTTGATGATATCCTAAATGAAGATCCAACTTGGTGAAGTAAATTGATCCATGCAATGCATCCAGTAATTCATAAATGACAGGAATGGGAAACTTATCTCTAATAGTGAGCTTGTTGAGCTCCCTATATTCCAGACACATGCGCCATGATCCATCCTTCTTGTGCACCAATACTACTGGAGCAAAGAAAGAACTTTGACTAGGTTGAATTATACCAGCCTCTAGCATTTCTGAAACCATACGTTCAATTTCACTCTTTTGGGCATAGGGATTTCTGTACGGCCTGATGTTTGGAGGAACACTTCTTGGAATTAAATGAATAGCATGATCATGATCATGAATAGGTGGGAGACCTTTGGGAGTCTCAAATACCCTGGAATGATTGTCCAAGACTTTATGGAGATCTGGAGAAATATATGATTCCGATGTGGAAACATCTAGCAAACATAATTGTGCATTTACACCTCTTTGTTCCTTTTTTAGAAGCTTTGTCATACCGTTAGACCTGATTATCTCTCCTAGTTTCCTTACAATACCCCTTAATTCAACTTCCTTTCCTTTTGCATAAAATTTCATGAAAAGTTCTCGAAAATTAAAAGATATTGTACCCAAGGATTGTAGCCATTGGACTCCTAGTACAACATCAACACCTCCGATTGGAATGGAAATCATTGGGCTAGTCAATACATATTCTCCCATGGATAGCTTGATATTATGGCACTTTCCAGATCAATTTATCGTTCCTCCTTTTGCAACCATCACTTGACACTATGGTGCTGGATATAGGAAGAAATTCAATTATTTTGCTACCTTACAATGAATAAAATTGTGGGTACTTCCTGAATCAATCAACACTATTACCTTTTTCTTCTTGATTTGTCCTTCTATCTTGATGGTTTGAGGAGTGGTAATTCCAGCCAATGCATTACAAAATATGGTCAAATTCATTTATTCTTTATCTAGGCTTTGTTCCTAGAGTATATCCTCTTCTTTTGACCTTTCTTGCTCCTTTTCTTCTTCCTCTTCACAATCTTTGTAGAATAATTTCTTCTTTGCACACTTATGACCTTTGGTGTATTTGCTATCGCAACTGTAACAAAGCCCTTTTGCTCTTTTTTCTTCCAATTTTTGTGGTGTCAACATTATAGGTTGTGGAAGACTAGGGGCAACAACACTTCCATCTTTATAGCTGTGACTGGTATGCTTCCTGGTTGCTATAATTTTTCTTTCCATTTTTCTTGCTAACCTGAATGCCTTCTCTAATGAATCAGGTTCCCAAAGGCAAACATCATGTTGGATATTATCGTTTAAATTCCCTATGAAAACATCAATCCTATGCTATTCTGGAATATTTTTTACCCTTATGTTCAATTTTTGGAACTCCTCAATGTGCTCCATTATTGAACCCTTTTGTTTGAGACTTATCAATTGGCTAAAAAAAGTGTTTCATTTTTTATCCTCATAATGTGTTGTCAATTCTTCTGTAAAAATTTTCCAAGTGATAATTTTTTTACGATAGCAAAGCCATTGATACCATACAAACTGATTTGGTTCCAAATATAATGTTTCAATACGTACCTTTTGTGTGTTTTGCACAATATTGAGATCGAAAAATTGATCCATCTGTAATATCCATGTTGTGGGATCCTTGCAATCAAACTTCCTTATATCGATTTTTCGAATATGGTGGGTCTTCGATCCAACATTAGAGTCTATGAAATCATGATTAACATTTCGTTTGTTCTCAACATGAGTTTCCTTTACTACCCTTTCACCATTAGTAAGCATTTCTTGTAGAAACTTTGTCAAATCTATCTTCAAATCTGTTTTCAAATCTTCCATGTCTGTCTTCAAATCTTCCATGCGTAGCTTTAAAAAAACCATCTTAGCTTCTATGAATTTCTTTAAACCATCCATCTTAGCTTCTACATCTTTCTTTAAACCATGAATCTTAGATTTTGTTGCTTTTTGTGCAAGTGACACTTGTTGCACTTGGTCTCGTAATTTTGATATATCATGTTGCATTTCTTCCTCTTCATCATGAGTCATGCTAGAGCTTTCAGGTTGCTTACTAGGTGTTTGAATTTTCTTTCCTCGGGGCATCAATTACTGATAATAATGCTTTACTATGC